>PJEM01015848.1:0-28225 GCA_004023845.1 Helogale parvula | reverse complement strand
TTCCTGGCCCCTCTCTTAATTGGTTCCACTCCCCTCGCTAGTAACCTCCCCCCCACTTGTAACTTAGGTTCCCTCCCTCTCTCTGGCGCCGCTTTTAAAAGAAAGACCCCGAGAGTCCCCACCTTTTCCTTCACCCCTTGGGGGCTTTTCTAGGAGGCTGGGCAAGGGGCGCACCCCTGGAAGACTCCCCCCCCGGGGGGCGAGGGCGATCTGTAGCACGCGCCCCTCTCTGGCCAAGCGGGGGGAGGGGGCGCGACCCCTCCCCACCGCCGGGAGCTGGGTGCGGGCCACCCGCTCTGGGGAGGGGATCGGGGAGCTTGAGGAGGTGGGGGAGAAGGGCGCAGTATTGCCCCTTCTCAAAATTCATTCAGGGTTTTGGCTTTTTCTCCCTGGGCTTTGCCGCCTCCCGATCTTCGCCCTAACCTTTCGGGGCCTGACCTCCAGCCATCTTTGATTTCCGACTTCCTAAAAATAACCGCGGCGGGCGGGCTGGGTGCAGGCCCCCAGGGGCCAGGGTCGCGGGCGTGCGGCCGCCCCTCTGGGGCGCACCCGCCTGGCGTTTTGCTGGGCTTTTCTGGGGCGCCCGGCTTTCCAGGAGCGCGCCCCGGGGGCCAGAGGGGAGAGGTCGGGCCGGGGCGAGCTCCCGGGCTGACCCGCCCCACGCCTCCGTGGCGAGCGTCTGCGGGGTCGCCAGGCGTTCGGGACTCCCGCCCCGCCGGGAGCGGCCGGGCAAACTCCCCTCCTCCGAGGCACTTAACCGAGGAGGCTGGAGGAGCGAGTCGATTTCCCACTATCCCCCTCCGTCCTGGCCCGCCAAATTGTCGCCTGATAAGTTTTTGGCGTACTCGTGGGGGGAGGGGGCGTTGTAACCCTCCTCTTGGGCCTTGTGGGTCGCTTCCCTTCTGCTCCCCGCCTGCTTTCCAGTTTCTCGGCAGCTGATGGGGGTGTGCACTGCAGTCCCAGACGCTCCGAGCCACGGCTCCGATGGAAGGCTGTCGCTACTTTGTGGCTACCTTCCCTTTTTTTCGGGAAGGGAATGTAATAACGTTTTCCAAGTTTGTAAGAGGTTAATGTAAATCCCCCCCGCCCCCCCGTAAATAACATTTTTCCAGGGCAAATTAAAGATCTCAGCTTCACCAGGGGAGGCTGTGCGTTTTCGGGGCGTCTGATGGTCAGGGCTGCGCGCACCCGAGGTCCCTGGAGGATGGACTCTCTTTGTGCCTCGGGTGGGGGGGATTGTGTGGGGGGGATCATGGAGAGGCTCGCCGCTTGGCCCACCTGGAACAAAAGGGTTAACCCTCCGCCCGCCCGCTTCCTCTCAAGAGGAGGGGCGAGCTCCGGGCTCTGACCCCTCCCCTGGTTCTGCTCTGACCTCCCGGTTTTCCTACCCCCTTCATTTTTGGTGGGCGCCGGCAAGTGGTGCTTTTCGAGTTGTTTGGCACCTTTGGGGGGGAGCTTGTGACAGGGTAGCTTCTTAAATTAACGCTGGTTGAAGTTTGCAGTCAGTTAACCCGAGCTAGGCTTAGGGTCTCCGGCCTGGCTGTGCGCTACCTCCACGATTTGGGAGGGGGTGGGCTGGCTATTGATCGCTGGGTCGCAGCGGACCGCCGGGTTGCGCGCGGGCGCCCCCTGGAGGCCCAGCTTAGAGCAGCACGCTTTGCTGAGAGGCGGGTCCCCGCGCAGGTACCGGCTCGCACCTGACGGGTGGGATGGGTTGGGGGCTGGAGATGGAGGGCCCTGGGCTGGGCCCAAGGATGGACGTCCCTGGGGACTTCGGCCAGTTGCTAGCGCGATTCCTGTCTGTACCTGGTATTCTTTGCCAAGTCTTTGGAATTCTTGAGAAGAAGGAATTCTTTCCAAGAATTCCTTGATCCTAGAATGTGTTTGCAGAGTCTCCACCAGTTGCCAGCATGGGACAGAAGGCGATTTCCCTCAAGCAGTACTTTTTAGCGGCTGCATTTTGCATTTAAGCAGCCTGTATGTATGTCCCTATCTATATATTATATACATGTAGCTCTGGAGGGATACACGTATCTGTATAGACAGATCTGTATGTATAAGTAGAGACCTAGATATGTATCATTAGAAAAAAAACCCAGACTGGTCCGGTCCTATTTTGCAAAACCAATGTGAGATCCCCTTGTAAAGAATGCAGTTCTAGAGGGAGGAAAATGGAGTTTGGCGATCAATTAGGTTGAAAAATCTGCAGGTGGGCAAGGGACTCCTGCTACCTACGGGACAATTAGCATTTTCTCAAAAGAATTTCAGATGCCCTTTGTGCTATACTGGATTACAACCATCTACGATTAAGATCCCCAAGTTTCAAACAAGGGCCCAGCCCCAGTTTCTAAACTGAAACAGCCTCCCCTGGCTGTAATGAATCGGAGAAGGGGGCACTTGGAAGCTCTATTTTAATTGCGATAGTAGCTTGAGTGTTGCAGGCCAACTTTCTGCGTTTCCATCTGAGTTTCCCATAGAGAAAGGGGCTCCAACTTGCCCGCAGCCCCTTTTGTTCCGTTAAAAAGTAGATTGCACAAGTCGGTGCGCAGTCCTTTAAGCCTCTGCTGGCTTCCTCATGGGTGGGGAGTCGGGGAGCCATCTTGGGAGGCTGGAGATGGAGCTAACACTTCCTCCCTTTCGATGGCGTTAGTTTCCTTGGTAGGGTTTTAAAGATGTGCATTCCTATCAGGTATGGCTTTCAGCTGTGTGCCCTGCGCCATTTCTCTGAGCTTTTTGATTTTTTTTCCTCTATACAGTGGAGGTAAAGAGTCTTGCTCAGATAATTTTAACTACAGAGACCCAACTGTGTGCTGGGAATGTGACGGGCAATTAGTTTTGCTCAAAATAGCCATGTTTTCCATTTTATTTACTTATTGTGTCAAGATGAGTATGAACTAATTTGAGATGATCTGCAGGTTTAACTGCAGCCTACCAGGCTGGTGGCCTCAAGGACCTTATCTTTAATCCTCATTTTTACGTTTTGAGGAAATGGTAGCTTTCAGTTGAAATGGCTTTCTCATGGTTGGTTTTAGCCATGCTCCGAATCCAAGAGGCTGTTTATCATGGTCTGACGAGGACTGCTTATGGGATGGGATTTTTCTTTGGGGAAGCCATGATGAGTGGCTAGCTGGTTTAATGCTTGAGATGTGCCTTCTTGGAGTTCAGACTAAGGGGTCCTTGGGACGAGAGTTCAAAATAAAGCAGCGTTTGCATCTCATGTTCTGGGCCTTGACGCCCTGGAAAAATGATGGGAAGAGTTCAACAAGTTCCATTCCTCATCAGCCCTTAACCTGTTGTACTTTTGACTCTTTATAGAAAGCATCCAAACTGTTTTAAAAAGACTCTAAATCCAGACAAGCTCTGCATCTCCAGTCCCCACCGTCCTTTTTTTTTTTTTCTTCAGTGAATTTCATGTCTATGTCAGTCTGTTCTGAAAGGGCTCTGTGGAGGGGGGTGATAAAACCCCTGCCTGCATGGAGTTTACAGGTTTGCTTAAAAGATGAGCCCCAGTGGAGGGAAAATGGGATCTATCTCTTCATGTAAATAGCAGAACTCAGACGCTTCACCAGCGATTATAACTTTCTTTGATTCTTGGGCTGTTTTTTCTTTTTCAGCAGAGCCCCTGAATTTTGATTCAAGACTGTTTGGAACAAGTTTTTAGCTCTTAATTAAGTAGAACTTAATTATAGCTCTAATTTGCCAACCGTGAATGGTGAATTGAATTTAAGCTGTGTGATTTAAGTGTTTCTCTGGATTGCTGAATTGAGATGTAAAATTAAACTGGTAAATGGGCACTTTCTTTCAACTAGTTCAAAGGACATCTCCATTTCCTTTTGTTTTTTGGTAAGCAATTATGCCTCAGGTGGGGGAGGGTCGAAGATAGTGTATACTTTAGATAATCTACTCATTGTGGTTCTTTTAATATAGGAATGGGGGCAAAAGATAAGCCTAAGTCATAATGCTTTGCTCAAGATTATACAGGTTTTATTTTTGAACCGTTTTCACATCTCCAGATGCTATTGGCTTCTAGTAGATGAGCTTTTCTTCTATACAATAGTAAGTATTTTCTATCCATTTGGCAGTGATTGAATCTAAGACCCCTGCTGGGTTTACTGCATTCTTCCAACTTATTGGATAACTAGATGCTGAGAGATAACATTCCTAAAATTCGGGAGTGGGGGTGGGGTGGAGAGATGGAAGAGCTAGTTGCCGGGTAATCTCTCTGAACTTTGCTTTTTCCCTTTGGGAAGGGTTAACGTGAGCCTACCCAGCAATTGTTCATAACCAGAGCCCTCTTACTCTCGGCAAATACGGGTCCGGTATTTGCCGGTGGTGGTCTGAGTGTATGTAGAAGTACTTTTTACTGCACAGGCATTCGGAGCTGCTGTTTTAAGACCCAAGCGGGATGTGGCTGGTAGTGCATTGAGGCTGCAGAAGAGGCCAGCCTGTGTATACAAGCTGGCATTCAGGCTGTAAATCACTCTTGGAAACTGTTAGATCCTTCCAGGGTGGGAACTTAACCTTTTTTGTGCCATAGACCCCTTCCCAGCAGAATGTATTTCAGTGCAAAAAAATAAAAGGCCTCGAAATACCAAGGAAATGTACTACCTTGAAATAGACTTTGCAAAAACACTGGTGATCTCTTAACGTGTGTTTCTTTATGAACACATTCAGTGAGATCAGCACAGCTGGTCAGGTAACTACCAGGATTTCCAGTCCCGCAGCAGCGTTCAGTCATAGGAAAAAATACCTGCTTTCTGTTGATGACGAAGTTACAGGTTCTGCAAATAACACTATGGTCTCTACATTTATCATGGAAAGAGATGTTAAATTTTAGTTCAGATTAGTGAAAATAAAGATCTCAGTTTTTTCTCCCTTACCTGATTTCATGGACTCCAGGTTTAAGAATGCTGGCTTAGAACCGGTTTTCAGTAAGGGAATATTGTCCCCAGGGGAGGGGGGTGAGCATTTGGGGGGGGGGGCAGAAAATGAGATTACAGTGGCTTGTGGCCTCCCGAAGGACCATAGTGCATAAACACATATATTTGTGTGTTTTAAAATTTAATGGACGCGGGAGCTGGTGATCAGGAAAGAAGCTTTAAAAGCCTTCATGGAAGGATGAAATGAAAGTTTGAGGAACTCTGTTCTAGAAGAAATAAACGATAGCACGAAGTTTAAAGCCCTTCTAAATAGGACTTAAGAATTCAGTCCCTGATCTTCTGATTAGGAGTTGGTGTCTCTGAGCCGCCTCATTATTTCTGCTCTGGCTTCAGTTTCCATATCTGCAAATTGGGGATGAAGACCTTGGTTGTGGCTGCAGAGATGCAGATAAGATGCCGGAGCCTGTGTTCTGTTGTTTGTGGAAGGTGGGCTCCTTTGCTTCTGCAAAGTGGAATGGGCATTCTTGCAGGGGCTTTCCTGGCAATTTCCAGAAGTTAGAACTGTGGGGTCCAGGGGTAGGAACATGCTGATGAAGAAAAAAATGTTTTTAATGTTTATTGATTTTTGAGAGAGAGGGAGCCCCAGAATCCGAAGCACGCTCCAGGCTCTGAGCTGTCAGCACAGAGCCCGACGTTGGGGCTCGAACCCACGAACTTTGAGATCATGACCTGAGCAGAAGTCGGACGCTTAACCTACTGAGCCACCCAGGCGCCCCCAGATCTGCTTTTAGTTTTGTAGGTGACGACGTGGTCCTCTCCCCTTCTTTTTATTCTGTGCCCTGGTTTATTTAACCAGAACCTTACTGCTTGACTAGAGTACGTCTGCTTTTGTTTTTGTGTTTGTTAACATGAGAAATGTTCTTGTGTTACACGAAGTAGATTCCTCACCAGGGCGGAAGGAGATCTCTGCTCACATGATGTAGCCCAGAGTTCTCTGGAAGGCACTGCATGTTTCCCCCCGAAGAGCAGCTTTTTTATAAAGTTCTACTTTATCAAGTCCTTGACACATAATTGCCAGGATGGCTTTTCCAGAAAGAGTGTTGCTGGGAAAGTGTGGGGATCGAGTCTGTGTTCTAGGAATTGATGTGTGTGTGTTTACAAATTTTTTTTTAAATTTTGTTTTACATGTATTTATTTTTGAGAGACAGAGACAGAGCACAAGTGGGGAGGGGCAGAGAGAGAGGGAGACAGACTCCCAAGTGGGCTCCAGGCTCTGAGCTGTCAAAGCAAAGCCTGACGTGGGGCTTGAACTCACCTGGGCCAAAGTCAGATGATCAACCGACTGAGCCCCCCAGGTGCCCTACAAATATTTTTAACTTGATTCTTGAAATGTAGGAAGTACTTAACCTGTTGGGCTCCACCTAGACATAGAAAGGGTCTAGTGTGTCCTGACTTTATTTTTACTTGTTTGTTTAAAAATAAACGTTTGTTTGCTTAAAAATTTTTAATGTTTATTTTTGAGAGAGACAGTGCGAGCTCGAGAGGGGGAGGGTGGGAGACACAGAATCTGAAGCAGGCTCCAGGCTGTCAGCATAGAGCCCGACATGGGTCTCAAACTGCGAGATCATGACCTGAGCTGAAGTCAGACGCCTAATCCACTGAGCCCCCAGGCGCCCCCTACATTGTGTCCTAACTTTTAAAGTGACTTCTGGGGGTGCCAGTAAGATGACCCCGTGTGCCCCAGTCTCCTTTCCTCAAGCTTCCTTCCTGTCCTCCCTAGGGGGTCTTTGGGAGAAAACAAGAGTCCCGGTCTCAACAGAAGAAACGCATTATGGTAGGAAGTGTAGGCACGAGGTTTTAATATTGGCCCTGCGGTTTACCAGATGTATTACCTTGGGCAAATCAATGTCTTCCTGTGCCTCAGTTTCCCCTTCTGTTGCATATGATAGCCCCTACCTCATAGAGTTGTTAACCTATAAATTGTTTAGAATTACACCTAGATGGGGTGCTGGGGTGACTCAGGAGATGGAGCCCTAAGTTGGGCTGTGCACTGACAACAGGGAGCCTGCTTGGGATTCTCTCTCCCTCTCTCTTTGCCCTTTTTATACTCTTGCTTGCTCTCTTTCCCTCTCTCTGTCCCATAAAATAAATAAATTAACTAAAAAAAAAAAAATTACGCCTGGCACTTAGTAAGTACTTAAAAGCTATCTATGACTATTTTAATTGTTGCCTTGGGCAATTCACAGTATTTAGTTTGTTCTCCTGTGTAGACGGGGCCAGTATTTAATAGGATTAAATTATATATACACGTATGGGGTATAAGCCTCATTTTTTCACTGTTGGATCACTAGCTCCCCTGCCTCCCGCACAGTAGGGGGTAGGAACTGTTAGTGGTTAGGCATTAGATGATCCTTGTTCTAAGCCTTGTTCTCCTACAGCCCTCCTTGCCTAACTAACCATTTGAGCCATTAGAGAAGTGGTAGAGAAACCATTGTTCACCGCACACCCACAGCCTCGCCACTCTCCCTGTTTCCCAGCCAGGATGGGGCCAGCACATTAGTGGGTACTTGACTCTTGTGTAAATTAATCACTTGATGTAAGGCAGGCATATCTACCTTATGAGGGTGTCATGATTATGCACGTACTGGATCAAACCTGTTTACAGGCAAATGCTGGATCAGCCCTCACCTGATTTCCCTACGCTGGTCAGATCTGTTTATGGTTGTCGGCTCTTTCTCCCTGGCCCATCCCCAACCCACACACACCTTGCAAACTTCATATTACCGGGTCTAAAATTCATAAAGATAAGGCCACCTTACCTAACTTCTAAAAGAGAAATAAACTTTTTTTTCCAAGATGAACTCCTCCTTCATACTATGGGCCACCTGTCAGAACTCCATGGTTTTACAGAGCATTGTAATCGCCCAAGGAGTCGAGAGGCAAAATGAATTTGTTTGCTTTAGGAAGCAAATAATTTCTTTTAATGTTTTATTTATTATTGAGACAGAGAGCAGAGAGAAACTGCATGAGCGGCAGAGTGTCAGAGAGAGAGGGAGACACAGAATCCGAAGCAGGCTCCAGACTCTGAGCTGTCAGCACAGAGCCCAATGCGGGGCTCGAACCCATAAACTATGAGATCATGACCTGAGCCAATGTTGGACGGTTAACCAACCAAGGGCGCCCCCCCACCCCCCACAAACAATTTATTTAAAAGTAAGGTGTATCTTTCTTGGCCTTTCCAAGAAAGGTACACATTTGTACATTTCAAACAGGTTTTCAACAAAAACAGTCACATTTTACATACTGTTCTGTAGCGGATTTCTTTCCCCTCACTTCTGTCTCCACATCAGAGCCTACAGAAGTTGATGCAGTTTTTGGTCTATGGGCGGATCAAAATTTACTTTGGCTGCTGTAAATATTGTTGTAAAACAAAAACTTCCCTTCTTAAGTGGATCTTTGTGCTGGGAGCCATTTCTGAAGTAAGGCAGGTCTGCAAGGCCTCCCAGATTGCCCCCCCCTTCCGTTTCTACACCCACTCAACCCCCACTCCATTTCTGCTTGAGCCCCTACCCCCAAGGCGCCTGACTGACTGATATCAGGAGTGACTTGCCTTCTTATGCTAAAAATATGTGAATTGTACCTTGTGAAAAAATTTGTTAATAGGAGTTTCTTCTTTTGTGATTATAGGAGCAAATGTTACATTTCCTGAGAAAACCTGTTTTTCTTCCTCTGGAAACCAGGCTATGGACCCCTGCTCACAAAGACCTAACTCTTGCCTTTGCTGTGCTAAAAACATTGTATTGTATTTGAATGCTAAAGATCCCTTCCTTCCTCATATGTTAAACATCTAGTCACCTACATCAATCACTATTGGTAAAGATTATGCAGGACTCCTCCACCAATCTATGTTCTGGGAAATTTTTACATAGCAAAGAATTTGTCATCAGAAATCATTGTCTAAGGCAATTGCCACTCCTCTTTTGTATTCCATACACTTCTTTAATAAGAAAGGCAGTCAGAGCAGAGATGCCTGACTGGTGAACAGAAAGAAAGAAGCGGAGGCTCGCTCACTCCTCCAACACCGCCCGTCCTTCAGGGAGCCCTGGACCTGCTGGAGCGGGACTCCGCCATCTTTGTATACCTGGGCAGTTAGCTGTGTGATTCAGATCTGTTACCTAGAGGTTGCCGGCTCTGAGGTATACGGCCTCTCTGACTTTGCAGGCGGAGGGCCCATAGATTTGGAGAGCCAGGAAATGAGAGCAGTCGAGTAGTTTACTCTCACGACCCATGCATCCAGATAAAGCAGTCCCAAGATGGGCATTTTATTTTATATTTTAATGTTTTTATTTATTTTTGAAAGATATAGACAGCATGAGCGAGGGAGGGGCAGAGAAAGGGGAAACACAGAATCCAAAGCAGGGTCTAGGCTCTGAGCTGTCAGCACAGAGCCCAACGTGGGGCTCGAACTGACGAAACGTGAGATCACAAGCCAGAGTGGGATGCTTTACCAGGTGCCCTCAAGATGGGCATTTTAATGTGTAGGCTATCCCTAGCCCTGAAGGGAATAATACCTAATTACAAATAAATCCGCATGCGTACACACAGACACACACACACACACACAAGGAAATCAACAGACCAATCCTTTCTAGGAAGGTAACTGTCCAGAACTGGTCCTATGTATTTAATTTCAGATACATGACAGTAGTAGAAGTTGCAGGTTCAGGGAGAGGAATGAAACCCTTCATTCCCATCCCCTCTTTCCATTCTGGGGCTTCTCTCATTATCTGTAAGGTCACTGAAGTCTTTTTCTATGGTCATCCCTTCCTTGAACATGAAATCTTCTGTCCGTGTCTCCCGTGAAAGTATTTCTAGGATCATCTGCTTGGCCTTCTTGTCTGAATGTACCCAGTGTGCCGTTCTCTGTATTTTCAGTGAATCTGGCACTGCCGTCATTGTTGGCGTCTTTAAAGTGGGAAGGTGCACTTGTTAACACTGAATGAGTGACTTACTGCAGTTTCGCTTTCGGTGGCCCCAGGATGGAGATGCGCGGCCATGATGCGAGCGGGTTTCCGGTGTCATTTGCGTTCACTGCTTGACGTTCATTTACCTTTGCAAGCGGACGCCACATGGGGTGCAGAGCTCTAAGGGGGTTATTTTAATAATAAATTGTGTGAGTTTCCGAGGATTGCCATAACAAATTGCTACAAATCGGATGGCGTAAAGCAAAAGAGATTTAGGGCCCCCTGGGTGGCTCAGTTGGTTAAGTGTCCGACTTTAGCTCGGGAGTTCCAACCCTGCCCCACATCGGGCTCTGTGCCGACAGCTCAGAGCCTGGAGCCTGCTGTGGATTCTGTGTCTCCCTCTCTTTCTCTGCCCCTCCCCTGCTCACACTCTGTTTCTCTCTCTCTGAAAAATAAATAAACATTAAAAAAACAAACAAACTCGGAAGTTGAGTCTAACCTTTCTGGAGGCCAGACATCTGAAATGGAGCCGTCAGTGGAGTCTGTTCCTTCAAAAGACTTGGGAAGAAACCATTCTAGGCCTCCTTTCCGCCTTCTGATGGCTTCCCACAATCCTTGCTTGTAGCTCCAGAACTCTTTCACGTGGCTTTATTCTCTGGTTCATCTCTTCTTTCCTGTCTCTATAAGGACACCAGGCATCCGGGTGGGGACTCCCCCCAATTTCATTTGCAAAGACCCTGTTCCAAAGGTCACATGCGCCAGTATTGGGTATGACGACTTGGACTTACGTGGGGGGCAGCGGGACACAATTCAACCCCCTAGCAAGTTCCCTTTTCCACTCCTCGGCCTCTTGGGACACACAGGTCACAGAGGCGTCCGCATAGTGAGCTGTGGCTCCTCCCTAGACAGAGCTCCCCGTCCTTTTTCGTGCAGAATTCTTAGCTGCTTCTCTCTTTCCCCAGGTGCTCCAATGAACCACCCCGGGAATGGCCACGAAGCCAGCAGGGCTGGGATGTCAGGAAAGAGGCCTCGCCGGGAGGAGACCCACGTCTGTGAGAAATGCTGTGCCGAGTTCTTCAGCTTCTCCGAGTTCTTAGAACATAAGAAATCTTGCACTAAAAATCCCCCTGTCCTCATCATGAATGACGGCGAGGGGCCAGTGCCTTCGGAAGACTTCTCCGGGGCACTGCTGGGCCACCTGCCACACAGCCCGGGCAGTAAGGATGGTCCCGGGGAGGATGGCGGGGGCTTGGGGGACGCGAAGGAGAAGCCGGGCGCTGAGCCCGTTGTGTTCCTGAAGGCGGAGACCGCGCCGCCGCCCGCGTCCCAGGACCTCAGCTATTTACCCAAAGGCAAAGTGGCCAGCACGAACGTGACCCTGCAGGCACTGCGGGGCACCAAGGTGGCGGTGAACCAGCGCGGCGCGGACGCGCCCCCGGGCCCCGTGCCCGGCGCCAACAGCCTCCCGTGGGTCCTCGAGCAGATCCTGTGCCTCCAGCAGCAGCAGCTGCAGCAGATCCAGCTCACCGAGCAGATCCGCGTGCAGGTGAACCTGTGGGCCTCCCACGCCCTGCACTCCGGCGGGGCCGGAACCGACGCCCTCAAGACCTTGGGCAGCCACATGTCCCAGCAGGTGTCTGCGGCCGTGGCTTTGCTCAGCCAGAAAGCCGGAGGCCAGGGCCTGGCCCTGGACACCCTGAAACAAGCCAAGCTACCTCACCCGAACGTCCCTGCCGCGAGCGGCGCCGGGTCCTCGGGGCTGGCGCCCTTCGCCCTGAAGTCCGACGGCACGAGGGTGCTGCCCAACGTGGTGTCGCGCCTCCCCGGCGCTCTGCTACCTCAGGCCCCCGGCTCTATGCTCTTCCAGAGCCCTTTCTCCACCGTGGCGTTAGACCCGTCCAAGAAAGGAAAGGGAAAGCCACCGAACGTGTCCCCGGTGGAGGCCAAACCCAAAGACGAGGCCGTCCTCTGCAAGCACAAGTGTAAGTACTGTGGCAAGGTCTTTGGGACTGATAGCTCCTTGCAGATCCACCTCCGCTCCCATACCGGAGAGAGGCCCTTCGCGTGCTCTGTCTGCGGCCACCGCTTCACCACCAAGGGCAACCTCAAGGTGCACTTTCATCGACACCCCCAGGTGAAGGCGAACCCCCAGCTGTTTGCCGAGTCCCAGGACAGAATGGCAGCAGGCAATGGCATTCCCTATGCACTCTCTGTCCCCGTCCCCGTAGATGAGTCGAGTCTCTCCCTAGACAGCAAACCCGTCCTCCTGGCAGGGACCCCCGGTGTAGGGCTTCCTCAGCATCTCTCTTCGGGGACTAACCCCAAGGACCTCCTGGGCGGCCCCTTGCCCAGCGACCTGCAACCCAGGCCTTCTCTGGAAAGTGAGGACGGAGCCCTGCTGTCCGGGGTGGGGCCAAACCACAGTTCCCCAAGGGTTAGTGGCTTCCAAGGGAGCGGGACCCCCGAGCCGGGATCGGAGACCCTGAAACTGCAGCAGCTGGTGGAAAACATTGACAAGGCCACCACCGACCCCAACGAATGTCTCATTTGCCACCGGGTCCTGAGCTGCCAGAGCTCGCTCAAGATGCATTACCGCACCCACACCGGGGAGAGGCCCTTCCAGTGCAAGATCTGTGGCCGCGCCTTCTCCACCAAGGGCAATCTGAAGACGCACCTCGGGGTCCACCGAACCAACACGGCCGTGAAGACCCAGCACTCGTGCCCCATTTGCCAGAAGAAGTTCACCAACGCGGTCCTGCTGCAGCAGCACATCCGGATGCACATGGGCGGCCAGATTCCCAACACGCCGCTGCCCGAGAGCCCCTGTGACTTCGCGGGGCCCGAGCCAGTGGCGGTCAGCGAAAACGGTGGCGCAGGGGCCGTCTGCCGTGACGACCTGATCGAGAGCATCGAAATTGACGAGGCCGGCCCCCAGGACGTCCCCAGGATCTCCCTGAAGGTCCCCGGGCCTCTGCCCGGCGTGCAGTCCGTGTCCCCCACTCTCGGGTTCCCCGGGTCGGCTTCCCTTGACGCCCCCGGGAAGGCGGGGCCCGCTCCCCTCGGCCTGCAGCGGCAGAGCAGCAGAGAGAACGGTTCGGTGGAGAGCGACGGCCTGACCAACGAGTCGTCCCCCTCGGTGATGGGTGACCAGGAGTACCAGAGCCGAAGCCCAGATGTCCTGGAGACCGCGTCCTTCCAGGCGCCGTCCCCAGCCAATAGCCAGGCAGAGAGCATCAAGTCCAGATCTCCCGAGGCCGCTGGCAGAGCAGACAGCGCCGAGAACAGCCGCGCTGAAATGGAAGGTGATAGAGCTTTGGATTTAACTTAGGTCCGTTTTGGGCACCAGGTCATCCCAGAGGAACCTGGGTTGAACTTTGCCAACGGACAGCGTGATCTGTGCCAAGGAGCACTCCTGTAGGGCAGTGAGCCTCTCTGTACTTCTGAATAGAGGGAAATAATAAACTCCCTCTGTCCTAGCACTCACACTTCTTCTTTCCGGTGGTTAATGCAAGCTGGGGATGGACAGCACTCGTGGGTTTGTTTTTTTGTGGGTTTGTTTTTTTTACTTTTGTGTTTGAGCCCCGGGGAGACACGCGGGTAATCTTCAGGGAATGATCCAGTAGGAGGAGGTTTGCAGAAGTGGGCGCACGGCTTTTTGGCCACCAAGATGAGCCATAACTCCTTGACCCTGAGGTGCCGCTCCCTGATACAAGGCTCACGGGTTAATCACTCTTGACGGGGAGGAAGAATCTAACCCATTTATAAGTGCACAGATAAATGGTAGGGTTACTTGGTGAGCTCATTAATACTTGTTTTTAAGCAGTCTCTACACGCAGCGTGGGGTTCAGACTCCCAACCCCGAGACCAGGAGTCACGTGCTCCACCGACTGAGCCAGCCAGGCGCCACTTAAAGATCACTTCTTATGCAGGAACTTGAATTTCCGGTGTTCGTGGGCTTGCCCGTCCCTTTATGCCCAAATGGTGACTTTTCCAAGGTCTCTGAGTTGTCATTCCCGGCGCAGGTTAACATGCTAAAGAGGAAGAAACGGCCTCTGAGGCACACGATTCCAGAAAGCCGGTTCTAGGCTGTCAATTGGCAGATTGTCATCTCAGCTCTTTTTTGGTTTGAGAAGGAATGAGTACAGGATGATAAAGGTCTGGGGTTTCTTTTCTCTGGATACTAGGTCGTAGCAGCCTGCCGTCAGCATTTATCCGCGCCCAGCCAGCCTATGTCAAAGTCGAAGTCCCTGGCACGTTTGGCGGACCCTCGACCTTGTCCCCGGGCATGACGCCTCTGTTGGCCGCCCAGCCACGCAGACAGGCCAAACAGCACGGCTGCACGCGGTGCGGGAAGAACTTCTCCTCGGCCAGCGCCCTTCAGATTCACGAGCGGACTCACACCGGGGAGAAGCCCTTCGTGTGTAACATATGCGGGCGGGCTTTCACCACCAAGGGCAACCTGAAGGTGAGTTTCTTTAGGCTCTGCCCGGGGGCAGGGCTCTGTGTTGAGCGGCGCATCTCACTGGTGATGAATTCTTCCACCAAGACCAGATGGGATGGGGGCGCCTGGGGGGCTCAGTCAGTTAAGCATCCGACTTCGGCTCAGGTCATGAGCTCATGGTTCGTGGGTTCGAGCCCCACGTCGGGCTCTGTGCTGACAGCTCGGAGCCTGGAGCCGGCTTCGGATTCTGTGTCTGCCCCCTCCCCCGCTCGGCTCTGTGTCTCTCTCTAACAATAAATAAGCATTAAGAAAACAAAAGACCAGATGGGATACTGTATAGTCCTATCTCACAGCTGGCTCTTGAAATAATTCATTAGTATGTTTCCTCACATCACATCTCTGAAATTGGGATATTTACTTCTTACAGTCAGTGTCTGAAATTGGTAGTCTTTTTTTTTTTTTTTCTTTTTTCTGATCTTAGAGGCACATGGAATAGTGATGCATTTTACAAACGAAGCTCTAGGACACGTGGTCTGTTGGATGCTCCTGTCTCTCAGTGTGAAGGGATTACGCTTTTAGGTAGTTTCCCTGCAGTATTGAGGCAGACCGTGGCCTCTTTTCAACAATATTTGAGTGGATAGGTAAAAGCTACACCATGGTAAATGCCACCTGGCGTCATGTATTGATAAATCACTTGGGGATTTGTGTGTACATCCAGACTGATGAGCACCAGGAAGGTTTGTATTCGTAGTTGGCTAGGTTGAAATAAATACCAGGAGTTAAACATTTCTAGGATACGTGCCAGTGCAGTTGCCAGGAAAAGGCTCCAGGTTATCATCTGTGCTTTCAAAACTGAGCAGCTGGGTTTTTCTGGAGAACAGCCTAATACCTATTGGGAGATTTCAGCTAAGATTTTACCTGGGAGATAGGGAGGAGACCCCACCCCCCAACACAAGGCCTGAAAGTGGTCTGTGTAAGAACAAGGGGTGAGAGCTGGGGATCTGGGGTTTCCCCTTTGGCCCTGCCTGTGGTTTATGGCAGACGGGTCTCTGGGTCTCTACGTCTCTACGTCTCTACCTCTCTCCCGGGAGTAGACTAATTGAATTCTTTGTGGTTCATACAAAGGTTAAAACTTCTTAAAGTCGACCAAGGAGAATGTGTATCTTTTTTTTTTTAAGTTTGTTTTTGAGAAAGAGTCCAAGCAGGTGAGGGGCGAGGGAGGTGGACAGGAGGTTTAGAATGTCTGTAAAGATGAAATGAGGTGCCTGACAAACTAGTGCCCATCACATTCTTCCAACCCTTTTTATTTTATTTTATTTATTTATTTTTTTAGTTTATTTTGAGAGAGAGAGAGAGTCAGTGGAGAAGGAGCAGAGAGAGAATCCCAGGCAGGCTCCGAGCTGTCAGCATAGAGCCTGCTGTAGGGCTTGAACCCACAAACGTGAGATCATGACCTGAGCCCAAATCAAGAGTTGATGCTTAAATGACTGAGCCTCCCAGGCGCCCCTCATCCAACTCTTTTTAAAGAAGCTGAAAGGGATTTAGAAACTCAAAAGCCAGACTGGGAAATCAATTTTAGAAAGCAATGTCAGCAGGATTTCTGTAATCAGAAGAGGTCTTGCCCTGTCCGCCACCCGAGAATAAATAGCATCGTTCCCCGCGATGGCCTTCCGTGATCACCCCATCAAGACTTGTTTTTCTCTGGAGCAGTGACCACAGTCATCGACGTGCTGTGTATTCGGTATGCCCGCGCCATCAGGGCGGCGTCTGTTCTGTTCCAAAGTTTGTTTTGTTTTGTTTTGTTTTACTCAAATTTTTATTCAGGGAACTGTCAACTCCCTTGCAGTGAATTCATAGATCCCTCCACACTCTGCCTAGTCTTCCGGTGGTAGAATTTCGCAAAACTGTAATGTAACTAATAACACAAAGAGGATATTGGCATGGACGGAACCTGTAGATTTCCCCATTTTATTTGTAGTCCATGTGTGTAAATGTGTTACATTCTGCACAACTTTATTACCCGTGTAGGTTTGTTAGTCACAAGTTTGAACCCTAGCTCTGGAGAGAATGATACATAGTATCCTAGTACTCGGGCTTGCTACATAGTAGGTGTTCTGTGAGTGCACCCTTGAACTGTGGGGGGGGGGGCGGAATTGGAGCACAGCACAGTCCCTGCCTCATTTGTCTTTACTTGCCTCTGGGCAGGAACGGGGGCTCATTGTTGCCTGATCTTCTGGTCCCTCCCCTCTCCCACCCTGAGACCAGAGAACGGATCTCTGGATGGTTTCAGTGTTGAGACCCTTCTGCGGACGCACTGGCTTGCTGTTAAATCCGCTTTGGCGGAAACCTCTCTGTTGCTCTTCCCGCAGGTCCACTACATGACCCACGGAGCCAACAATAGTTCTGCCCGCCGGGGGAGGAAGCTGGCCATCGAGAACACCATGGCTCTGTTAGGACCTGATGGGAAGAGAGCCCCCGAGATGTTTCCCAAGGAAATCCTGGCCCCTTCGGTGAACGTGGACCCTGTCGTGTGGACCCAGTACACCACCATGCTCAATGGGGGTCTGGCCATGAAGACCAATGAAATCTCCGTGATCCAGGGTGGCGGCATCCCTTCCCTCCCGGTCTCCCTGGGGGCGAGCTCCATTGCCAACAACACCACGATCTCCAAGATGGATGGCTCCCAGTCCGCGATCAGTGCCGAAGTGGAAAAAGCGGGTGCCGCTGAGAACACCCCCAAACACCAGTTCCCTCACTTCCTGGAGGAAAACAAGATCGCCGTCAGCTAAGCTCAGGAGCACCTTGTTGAAGGAGAAATGCAGGCAGAGTGACCTCCCGAACTGGACTTTTCTTTCTTTCTTTTTTTTCCTTTTTAAAAGAACCCATCCCCTCCTGTCTGTTTTCTTACTGATGTGCAAACGATGTTTACAGGTGTGATCACGACCTCAGGCAAATCCTACAATCATGTTGTGCTGCTTTGCAGAAAAAAATGGGGAAAAAAATCGGGGAAAAAAATCCAAAAAAGAAAAAGTTGAAAAAAAAGAAAAAAAGAAAAAATGCATACTAAAAAACAGACTAGAATTTTTTTTTTTTTTTTTTTTTGGAAAGAAGCGGGTCTTGCAAAGTAGCTTTGTTACTTGCGCCAAACTGTATACATAAAAGCCTTTGTACAACTTAGAGTAACTGCTTCCAAAGAAGATTTCCTTGTTTCAAGTCGGAACTTCCTGGACCATAGTGGAAAAGACGGCTGTTAGCCTCAATGTGGGGGTGCTATCTACGCCCCCCGTGACTGTCTATGCGGGTACACGGACAAGATACGGCATTGGTGTAGGGACCCCAACCCCGTGCCCATCCTTTTCTCCCCTCCCCCCCCGAATGTACTTTTTTTTTTTTTTAAACCAAGGTTGTCAGCGAAATCCAAAATTTCCTTCAACCTTGGAACCTTCAATAGAATACCCTCAGATGGGCTGATTTTAGTCCTTAGGGAGTCCGTGCGCGTTGCTGCTTATTTAAATACAGTTCGGTGGGAACCCGGGAGTGCCAGTGCCCCCCCATGCTCTCCAGATGCCTCCTTCCTGAACCCCCAGGAGAGGTGGGCACCGGTGCAGGGACCCTCAGGTGACTGACTTTGGTTCGCCAGTGCCTACCCTGTTGAAGAACTGGGTTTTCATCCTTTGAGAAACTCATGGAAGGCCATGTTTCTCATAGGTACACATACTGATTAGTACAGCAATGTACTCGGTGCAACTTTAATGCCAAGTAATTATGAAGATTGTTTTTGAGTATCGCATGAAGGCTACGAAGTTGAAACAGGCAAGTCATGGGTGTGAAAGCTTTAATTTATCTACCTCACTTATGTTTATTTTTGTAGCCATAGTCTCTATTTTCCTATTCCGTGACCGCTAGAGTGTCTGACGGCCTGTCTTCAGCCTGAGTTGATGTGGTGGGGGCAACTGGATGTTGAAGATCCCTTTGTTCTTCGTTTTAAACTCCCCCTCCCCCTTCTTGTATACGTAATATGAAGCGAATCAGGACACATTGCTCGAATGGCTTAACAAGGAAGGAGAGAGAAAGACCTGAATTTCTGAGTGGAGCAGTCTCCTTCTATGTGGAAAAGTAGATCAAGACTCTTATCAAAAGTGTCTGTGTTATTGCACCTGACTTGAGGATCCAAAAAAAAAAAATTTTTTTTTGCCACGTTGTGCCTTTCCTCCTAAAATTGTAAGTTGAACACAATGCTAGCACCTGTTTACACTGTGAAGTGGATATTGTTACAGAGAACACACCGGAAGGCTTTCTCACTGTTACGCAAATGCCTTGTGAATGTATAATCTATGGAGAAACCCTGTAGTTTTACCTGCTGATGCTGTCTGAGTTGTTGGAGAATAAATTTTGGTTGCTTTTTTTTCTTTCCCCCACGAGGTGTGTACGTCTCTGGTTAGTTTCTGCTCTAAACCTGAGGGTTCTGATTTTACCAATCACTTGCGATCGTGACCCCCCAGATTCTAGAATCAAAGAGAATACATCTAATTATCTCCATGTGGGACCCAACTGCTTGTTGGTGACTCTCTTTCTTTCTTTAGGCACAAACGTTGTGTTAGAGTAGGCTCAGTCTAGGGAACTGTGGCTTGTGTTCCCGGGTGACCTACATCTTAGTCTTTCCCAATCTGGTGCAAGTGATTGGGCAGAGAGACCATATTATTTTTTAATGAAGAGGCTGCTGAGAATCTCATAGGAGGTGGCACTTTATTCCAAGAGAAGATTCTTAGGGTGGTGGGAACAGTACCCACTGGGGAGAGACACAAAGGCAAGACCAGGTTAGTGTCCTGCTGGGGAAGTACCCGGTCCCCTCCCTTTTCATGTGTTTCTCTTTGCAAATCCGGCGGCAAGAACCAGCATCAGGTTCTAGAGAATCTCGGTGGATGTGGATGTGACTATATCTGAATGATCCTGTCATCGGGGAGGGCTGGAATTATTTTCCCACAGCCTTGAACCTGATAGGCGCCCTGCATGGCAGCTTCCTTTGTAGGTGGACCCCCTCTGTAAGGTTCGTCTGTCCTTTGGCCTCGACCCTTCTGAATCTGGGGTGGAATGGTCACTGGACTCAGAGCAAGATTAGCCAGGTCCTTCAGATAATTGAAATGGAGGTATTTAAACCTATATGCCCTGGTCTCGAGTATCTATACTGATTCCTTCTTCCACTTGATAACTAACCCACAGTGAAATTTTAGGTCTAGACTGAAATGTATGAGAACTATTTTTACTTTAGTAAAAGTCATTTCCTCCTCTCCCACCGTATTCCAGACCTCATTCCGAGGTAAACAGCCATTCCTGGCTAAGCCTTGTTAAATACCCGCAGCAATACCAAAATGTTAAATTAGCCATTGCTAAACAATACTCCTGTTTCCCCCAAACTATTAAATAGTTTTGGTCATCATCATGGCATGATATTCCTTCCACCCAGTTAACTGCGTGGTAAATTCCTCCTTGAGGGATTGCTGGGGCAAAGAGGAATGTTTCCCTGTGCGGTTCAGTTGTGCCTGAGTGTGTGTTGTGTCCGTGCCTGGGTTCTCAGCCCTCCTCCTTGAAGCCAGTCCTCCAGTAGCTTGTGATGGGAGCACGTTACCCGCCCCGGTCTAGTGCATTGTGTCCGTGTTGAAGGGTCAGTACATAAAACTTGCCCTTTTGAGACCTGGCTCTGCATTTTCTGGGTTCTGTGTATTCAAAGCTCTCTTAAATTTAAGCAGAAGTTTTAATGTTTGCTTTTTTTTTTGAGAGAGAGAGAGAGGGAGAAACAATCTGAAGCAGGTTCCAGGCTCCAAGCTGTCAGCACAAAGCCCGATGCGGGGAACCATGAAATCATGACCTGAGCCCAAGTGGGCTGCTTACCTGACTCAGCCACTCCGGTGCCCCTAAAGCTCTTTTTTCATACTGGATGGAGGATTTACGGGAATCTCAACATCTTTAAGAATAAACTGGCAATCACATCTCAGTGAGAGTTGGGGGGAGTGGAGAAAGAAGAAAAGCTTGGATGTTTCCCCCTGACCCTCTGCCTTCAGTTGAAAGACAGGTGTTCTGGGGAAGGAATTGTCCTTTGGTTGGGTAGTTGGGGACGGCTGGGGCCGGCCCTTCCCTCCAGGTGAATTTGGGCTTGGGCAGGCAGAACTTGCCTAAGAGCTGTGCAGAAGGGGAAGGCGGTGGCCTGTCCCCTTCTGTCTGGGAGCGCCCGGTTGCGCTAAACCACAACATCAAGGCGTGTGTGGTGCTGTCTGCGCGTTTTCAGGCAGTTCTTCAGTTTCGAAGGCAATCTGGCCTGCTGTGTAAATGCAGCGGGTAGCTCGCGCCCAAACGGAAACGTTCCTGCACGTTGGCATATGCAGAGTGCCCGGATGGCCCAGGTGCATTTCAAGTCTGGGGAAGGGATGGGTTCACGAGATACCTGGCTGGTCCTTTGGAAATAAAGCCCTCGGTCAACACACCCACCGGGTGCCCTGCGCCAAGATAATTTGTAGAACCTCACACACCTCATGTGCACACTGGGGATATTTGATTTAGAGGAAGGTGGTGAGGTTAGACAGGAGCCTAGAAACACTTCATGGAGGACGCGGGAAGTGCCCGGTATGGGAGTCACCCTTTTTTTTCTCCTGTTTGGCTCAGAAAATGGACACCATCCTTAGGCGGAATTTGTCCCAACTCTGGATCAGGTAGATTCTCTTTTGATTCAGTATGTTGAGACAGGGAGGAGGCCACACGGGTCAGGGGATGCAGCTCCTTTATGGTGAAAAATGATGTTCCCTTCCGCAGCTCATAAACCGGGGGTGTACAATGATGTATTTCATCATTCCCTGGTTTATCCCTTTGAAGATGGAGGTAAAGTACAGGGGGAAGACGTTGGCCTGCAGGGGAATATATTTTTTGGGGGGGAGAAACACAATCTGGAGCAAGTTCCAGGCTCTGAGCTGTCAGCATAGAGCCTGATGTGGGGCTTGAACTCACAAACTCAAATCATGACCTGAGCTGAAGTCAGACGCTTAACCGACTGAGCCACCCAGGCACCCCTGACAGGGGTAATTTTTAAGGTAGGTGTTCTGTGTGTCTTCAGAATAGATTCACATAAGCAACTGGGTTTCTGCAGTTTTTCCCCGTTTCACCCATTTCCTCCATGCACACATTACCCCTCCCGTTGACACTTGGATGCGTGTGGTTGGAAGTTACAAAATGGCAGAACACTGCTCTCCTGGGCCCATTCCTGGGTGCTGAGCGAGTCCATGCTGAGTCCATCCAAAAGCTGTATATTTGGCCAAGCCTGTGTTTCTGACCTCGTAGTGAGTTCAGATCCCAGCCCTGCAGCAGCTAGTGCACACCTCTGCCCTCTTCTTGCCTTGGTGTCACTCATCCATTTCATAGTTTCTGCACCCAAATGTGTTCCTAAAGGAGCCTAAAGCCTAAAAGCCTAAAGGGGGCGCTGTTTTCCAGGGGAGAAAAGCCTACGCTTTCTTAAGCCTAGAACCTACCAGATTCTCAGTTCTGTTCTCTTGTTTCCAAACAAAACCAGGAAGCACTTAAGAAATGCCCATTTCTGTGGTCCCCGGGTGGCTCAGTCGGTTGAGCGACCAACTTTGGCTCAGGTCATGATCTCACAGGTTGTGGGTTTGAGCCCCATGTCGAGCTCTGCTGACAGCTCAGAGCCTAGAGCCTGCTTTGAATTTTGTGTCTCCCTCTCTCTGCCCCTCCCCTGTTCATACTCTCTCTCAAAAATAAACATTAAAAAAAATTTTTAATGCCCGTTTCTTTTTTAAAATTGTTAATGTTTTATTTATTTTTGAGAGAGAGAGTTATCGTGAGCAAAAGAAGGTCAGAGAGAGAGGGAGAGACAGAATCTGAAGACAGACCAGGCTCTGAGCTGTCCGCACAGAGCCCAATGCGGGGCTTGAACCCACGAACATGAGATCATGACTTGAGTCGAAGCTGGACCCTCAACCAACTGACCCACCCAGGTGCCTCACCCATTTCTCTTTTTTAAAAATCTGTTATTTTATTCCTTTTGCATAATACATTTCCTTGGCCACCTATTTTGAGGTTACAAGCAGTGCATTACCCCTAAGTGGCAGAGAATGTCAGTTATTTTATCTTTCAGAAGTACCTAAAAGTGAAAGAATCTTGGAGTGTAAATTCAAAAGTGAATTCTCTAGGAAAAAGTGGAAAAAGGTTTAGATAGAAAATTAAAGTACATTTTGCCATAAAATAACTTGGAGAGACATGACCCCATATATGAATTATGCTTGTATTTAATTTGTATTTTTTAAATAGCGATATATTTGACAAGATATTGGCGTCAGGTGTATCAACTAATGACTCACTGTGCATTGTGAACCAATCACAATAATTAGCAATGCCCATTTTTTTGTTCAAACAAGATGGGCCGCTTCCAAAGTGATCAGTCTAATATTTCCAAAGAAGCCATTGCTGTTGGTCACATCTGGCTGTTGTGTAGGGATTTATGTTGTGGCACACACGAAAAAAAATTTTTTTGCCCCAAACAGAAAAGCCAAAACCAACAAAACAAAACAAACCCTAGGTCCCTATTGCTTGGGACAACTATTCCAACTAATCCTTTTTTGTTTTTTAATGTTTATTCTTGAAAGAGAGGGACAGAGAGAGTAGGAGACACAGAGTCTGAAGCAGGCTCCAGGCTCCGAACTGTCAGCACAGAGTCCGACGCGGGGCTCGAACCCACAAACAATGAGATCATGCCCTGAGCCCAAGTTGGACGCTCAGCCGACTGAGCCCCCCAGGTGCCCCTTGTTTTTGTTTTTCTAACTTTTGCTGTTACTCTGATAGCTTTCAGGCCATCCTGATGGGAAAAATTGTCACTCAATTCTCTAAATGTCCTGAGTTAATTCTGTCTTCATTTTCTCACGTGGCAAAGACCCCAGAAAAGGTACAAGAGGCGGTGGGAATAGAACTTAAGTTTGCCGCTGTTTGGGTTGGGATTGGACACGCCAGTGAAATACGGGGGAAAGAGAGACTGTAGGTGGCCAGCTTTTTATCTTTATCAAGTAAAGGTGATTAATGACAGCACAACAAATGTATCGTCCCCATCCATATCGCATTTTGCACGCTTAAAATGTTTGCTGGTTGATTGGCTGTCTACTCTTACAATATTTAAAGAGAGGAAAATCATGGCTCCTACAAATGTGAAAGGACAAGAGTCAAAAGACTTGACTCTCACAGATGTCCACCCGATTCAAAGGAGAAGCAAAGACCTCTCAAACCCAGGCCATCAGGAATGTCAAAGTAAATTTACAAATAGATGGAAAACATAGCCAGTATCCACAGGGCAATAATCAATTGCATTCCTCCGGATAAAATCCATTTGCATTTCTAGGGTGTATTACTGCTGTTTCACAACAGAGTTGTGAAATAGCTCAGAGACAATGAAAGGCATTGGTAACCTGGAAGAGTATGCCGGTCACTCTACCTTTCTTACTCATTTCAAGTCTTTCATAACTTCTAGAAACCAGCAGGGATCATGTCTGTCTGTTACCAGTATCCCCAGTGCCCGGAATCTTGTAGCTCCCCAGTGAAGATTACTTGAATGAATGACTTGTTCTGTAGAATTTTCTCTAAACTCCCTAGTGTCTTTTTGGAGGTAAAAACCAGTATCATACAGACCAAACAAATAGTATTATTAAATCATAGGTAGATACTGTTGTTTGTGAAAAGCTCTTAAACAGTTCTTATCTTTTACCAAAAAATAAAAACTAAAAAAGGGTGGGTGGGTGTGATGGACCGGGGAGCATGAGATTAGTATTAGAGATACAGCCTCACTCGAGGTTTAAACATTATTTAACCTCCCGATCTAGTCTGGTGGGTCTCTACCAGGGACAATTGTGCCCTCCGGGACATTTCACAATATCTGAAGACATCTGTGGTTGTGCAGTTTGGGGGTGGGGAGCTGCTGTCGGCCATGCAGTGTAGACAGACCAGAGCTGATGCTGAACACCCTACAATGCACGGGAAGGCCCCCCATGATACAGGAATGTTCAGCCCAAATGTCAGCAGTGTCCAGGTCAAGAAACCGATTTAGGGACCTAGTACATTCACCGAAAGTCATTCAGGGAGAAGATTCCAGGCACCCATGGAGTTTCACTACTTTCCCCCTCAGCTGGAGTTTACCCAAAACATTTTTATTAATTCTGAGCCCCCATGGGCCTTGCCTCCATTCCAGCCCTGATCCCGCCCTTGACTTCTTGTCCACTTACTGCCAACGCAGTAAGGTTGGCTTATCTGTGAAAGACCTTTCTGTTCCAGGTATCAGTCCAGAAGCTTCCTGTACGCAGGGCCTACAGGTGAGAGAGGGCTCTCTCTAGGGTCACTGAGAGGGGCTATTCCTCCCTTGGAAAGCCAGGGGTGACCTGGAAAGAACCCAGAGGTGAGCATTCCTAGGAGCAGGAGGAGAAGGCAGGACTGGGCCAGGCGGAGGGAAGTGTGTCCTGCTGAGTGGGACCCCAGTTACCTGTCTCTCGGATTACTGTCCGGCCCCAGCCCTGCCTCTCTCCCGCTCTCAGAGGCTCCAGGTGCTCTCTCCTGCCTCATGCAAGCATCTAGATCTCTCTCAAGTTGAGATCAAAGCTTTTAAGTGGCTCTCTTCCTGAGGAATCACCTTTCTGGAAGAGTCTTAAAAAAGTGTCTTCTCCAATAGTTACAAAGTGCCCTGAAAAAAAATTGGAAAATACAAAAACAACAAGTCACTTCCCTCTCTCTTTCAAAATTAATTTATTTTTTAAAATTTACAGCCAACTTAGTTAACATGTAGTGTGACAGTGATTTCAGGAGTAGAATCCAGGGATCTGTCTCCTACGTTTAACATCCAGTGGCCTCGTTGATGCCCATCACCCATGTAGCCCACCCCCCACCCACAGCCCCTCGGCCAGCCTGTTTGCTCCCTGTATTTAAGAGTCTCATGTTTTGTCTGCCTCCCCGTTTTTATATTATTTTTGCTTCCCTTCCCTTATGTTCATGTTTTGTATCTTAAATTCCTCATATGAGTGAGGTCCTATGATATTGTCTTTCTCTGACTAATTTTACTTAGTGTAATACCCTCTAGGTCCATCCATGTGGTTGCAAAGGTCAAGATTTCATTCTTTTTCATTGCCGAGTGATACTCCACTGTATATATATATATATATACCACATCTCTATCCATTCATCCATTGATGGACATTTGGGCTCTTCCTTTTATTTGTTTTTGTTTTAGTTTTTAAATGTTTTATTATTTATTTTTGAGAGAAAGAGAGACAGCGTGAGCAGGGGAGGGTCAGAGAGAGAGAGGGAGACACAGAATTTGAAGACAGGCTCCAGGTTCTGAGCTGTCAGCACAGAGCCTGATGCGGGGCTCGAACCCATGAACCGTGAGATCATGATCTGAGCCGAAGCCAGACACTCAACTGACTGAGCCACCCAGTTGCCCCAGATTTGGGCTCTTTCCATACTTTGGCTGTTGTCAATAGCACTGCTGTAAACATTGGGGTGCATGTGCCCCTTCGAAACAGCATGCCTGTGTCCCTTGGATAAATTCCTAGTAGTGCAATTGCTGGGTCCTAGGGTAGTTCTATTTTTAATCTTGGAGGAACCTCCATGCGGTTTTCCAGAGTCGCTGCCCCAGTTTGCATCCCCACACTCCTCTCTTTCCATATGACAATGTTATTACCTCTGGAGAGTCAGAGGGGGTTCTGTGGTCTTTAAAAAAATTATTTATTTAAAAACATGGCATAAGTGATACCTGTTTGCTAAAGAAAGTAGAAAGAATAACCAAAAATTTTAAGATTCACCTAGATGTACCCCACGAATGCAAGACGTTATTAATGAGGGAGACTGCTGAGTTTGGGGTTCGGGGGGGCGGATGTGGGGTGGAGTATATACAGGGTGGGTTTATGAAGCGCTTTCCACCATCTGCTCCAGCTTCCTGTAAATCTCAAATGACTGAAAACATAGTGTATACATTAAGCTATATTTTATTTTTTAAAGTTTATTTATTTTGACAGAGGGAGAGAGCATAAGCTGGGAAAGACCAGAAAGAGAGAGGGAAAGCGAGAAGTCCAAGCAGGGGCCACACTGTCAGTGGAGAGCTTTGTGTGGGGCTCAAACTCATGAACCATGAGATCATGACCTGAGCCGAAATCAAGAGTTGGAGGTTTAACCGACTGAGCCCCCCAGGTGCCTCTAAACTGTATTTTTTAAAAAAATTTTTTAATGTTTCTTTTATTTATTTTTGATACAGAGAGAGACAGAGCATGAGAGGGGGAGGGGCAGAGAGAGAAGGAGACACAGAATCCGAAGCAGGCTCCAGGCTCTGAGCTAGCCATCAGCACAGAGCCCAATGCGGGGCTCGAACCCACGAACGTGAGATCTGACCTGAGCCGAAGTCGGAGGCTTAACCGACTGAGCCACTCAGGCGCCCCTAAACTGTATTTTAAATATCCACCTAGAATCTTTTTGTCGAGAGACAACCACTGGATAATGCCACGGTGTTCATTTTTTTTCAATGTCTTTATTTTATTTTGAGAAAGAGAGACAGAGAGTGAGCAGGGGAGGGGCAGAGAGAGAGGGAGACAGAATCTGAAGCAGGCTCCAGGCTCTGAGCCATCAGCCCAGAGCCCGATACGGGGCTGGAACCCACGAGTGAGATCATGACCTGAGCCGAAGTCAGATGCTCAAGCGACTGAGCCCCCCAGGTGCCCCTGTTCATTCTTTAATCAGGGAAGAATAAAAAGATCCCTCGCAGTAGGGGTTGGAAGGATGGGAATGGCTGACCTTCTAGATGATTACCACGGGCACGCATTGTGCTAAGTGCTTTCCACTCCCATGATGCACTGAGCTTAACGAGCCTTACGGAGTGCTTCCTCTGGGTAGCCACTCATCCAGCTGTTTTATATTTACGAGGACCCCATTTAATCCTTCCAGCACTCCTATGAGGCCGGTACTGTCCCCATTTTACATGAGGGAACTGAGGTCCAGCGGTTTGTAAGTTGTCTCAGCCTCTGTAATGGGGAGGTGGTGCAAGCTACAGAGGACCTCTGACGACAGAACCACCGGTATTACTCTGGACTTTTAAAATGAGGACACAGTCTGATGGTGGTGGCCGCAGAGAGGTTCAGGAGGGAGCCTGGACATACTTGGAATCGGGGTTAGCCGGTGGGGGGTGGAGGGGGTGGGAAGCAGCTGGAAGGGTGGTAAATGTGATTCAGCTGATCACAGGAGGCCTTGGGCCCTGCCAGAGCATGAAAAAGCAGGGCCCTGGAACCTGGCCTTGTTCCTTCCTAACCGTGTTGCTCTGTGCAGGCCATTCTGAGCCTCACTTCCTCACCTGCCAAATGGGCTTGGTTTAGACCTAGCTGGCAGAGAGATGGAGGACGAAATCTGAAACTCCGCACATGTTTCAGGATAAGAACAGACCCCATGCTTATGGATCCCCAGCTGGGTTGGGGACACTGGACTGCAGGTGGTCACAATCCCCGGTGTTTTCTCTTCCATTAGCAGAGTGGAGAAGAGGGTCTGGGTGGGAACTGAATGGGCTTTGAGGGGGACTTCCAGGGGAGCAAGTGGGAGGGGGTACAAGCAAAGAAGTGTGGCTGTGGGTCTTGGGGGAAGACTCAGGTGTGTGTGTGTGTGTGATTCTCAGCATGCTTGAAAGTGTCTGAGTGACTTCGAGGGCAAGTGTATGCCCCAGAGGGATTTGAGGAAGTGTGAGAATGAGTGTGTGCACGTGTGTGATTGTGAATCCCAGGGATCCAGGGGGGAGAGTGGGGGTGGGTGATGGAAAGAATGGTGGGTGAGAGTCTGGAAGTGGAGTGACATGGGGGTGTATGTTTCTATGCAGTTGTGATTCTGGGGCACAAGTGTGTGAGGCCTAAGGTTCAGGATTGGTAGATGAGGGT
>PJEM01015847.1:0-28903 GCA_004023845.1 Helogale parvula | reverse complement strand
GAGCTGAAATTTAAGAGTCAGACACTTAATCGACTGAGCCACCCAGGAGCCCCTTTCCATGAAAAATTTTAGCAAACAGGCGACACAAATTCTTCATTTATACAGATGTTGTGGCTTAAACTCAAATAATAATCCCCTTAGAAAGGGGAAACTCTTGGTGACTCACTCTTCTCCTAGTCTGGATAGAAACTTTTCTCTTAAAGAGAAGTGATGCAGAACAACTCTTGGGAAAAAGCCAAATACTCACATATTCATGGGGAAAGAAAATAGCAACACAGTAAAGTCAATCACTTGGAAAATTTTCCACATAAATACCTTTAGCTATTTGAGGCAGATTTTCTCCAAATTAAACTTTTGCTATGAAAGTCAATGTCAGGAAACAGCAAAACTCAATAGTCTTTCAGTTGTGCACAGAATTCCTAAACAGGAGTCCTAGGTCCATCTCTCAGTCCATTTTATGCTCCCTGTGTCTACAGAGGTTCAAAGTATTGCAAAAGGGGAATTTTCAACTTCTTGTGGGGCAGGAGAGGCATCATATTGTTAAGAGTAACAGCTGCTGCAGAATCAGACACAGCATACAATAATCTGGACAGGGTTTTGTTTAAGGCTCCAGGCCCGAGTGTAGTTGAAGGATAGGAAGCTTTCACGTAGAGATGGAGAGTTTGTGTCACTTAGGAGACTATGTGTGTACAGCACTTGAAGAGAGGAGTGTACAAATGCAAACGACTTTGAAACACCTTGAACTTTAGTAGCAGTTTTTCTTAAGGGACACTTGAGTGAGAACTGGGAAAAATACTAAGTACTAAACCTTGACCTTCCTCCTGTCTGGAGCCACAGGTAACTTCAGTCTAAACAAACCTACAGGAGGGGTGCCTGGGTGGCTCAGTCAGTTGAGCACACGACTTTGGCTCAGGTCATGATCTCAACCCATGATCTCGTGGGTTCAAGCCCCATGTCGGGCTCTGTGCTGGCAGCTCAGAGCCTGGAGCTTGCTTCCAATTCTGCATGCCCCCTTCTCTCTGCCCCTCCCCTGCTCATGATCTGTCTCTCTCAAAAATAAATAAATGTTTAAAAAACACCCTACAGCAACCAAGGGGGATTAGGATGGCTTCTGAAGGATCTACTGTTTTTTTTGAAAAGCTTACACAATAAATAAAACAACATAAAGATACACCTTAATAAGGGTACTATAACCAGGGTTGAATTCCCCCAAAAAAAACATTTCGGGGAAGTAATTTCCCATACTGAATTAAAGGCAGTTTGTGTGCAAACTTGCTACTTAGTGTTTAGGTCATGTGGCTCTACTCAATATTGAATGAGAAATCTTTAAACGGGCACGCGCCTAAAGTATTTCAGCACCAGTGTGGTGAGCCTGTTCCTGCCTGTTGGGAAATCCACTTTTTTTGGGCTCAAACCCACTCAGAAAGTTGTTCTTCCCACCAAATTGAGAGAAACCCCTCTGTTAGACATAGGGTAATAGGGAAGAATACAGGAGTCAAAACACAGAGAGGCCAGGTGGAAGCACCTGTCAAGACGTAAATGGCGATGGGGGAGAGGGAGGAGAAGCCAGCCAAGAGGAAAAACACTGGATGCTTCTAAGGATTTGAGCAATGGGACTCTAGTGGGGATTCTGGCTAAGAGCATAAGCAGAGACCAATTTCTGCAAAGAGAATGTGAATCCTGATACAAGGCAGTGACATCCTGGTACAGATAGGCATGGGCAAGAACAAAGAGGATTCATAGAGAATCCACAGAACCAAGAGGAGATGAACCCATGCCAGCCCCAAACAGAGACTAATATTCCAGCTCAGAGCACTTACTGGTTCCTTTGTGAGGTGTAAGGGCAAGTTCTTATTGGAACTCTATTCTTTAATCGATTGATTCAGTTAGTCAACATATATGTTATTTGAGCAACTACTATGTGCAAAGCACTGTCCCAAATGCTTAGGATACAATAGGGAAAAATTAAAACTAGGCAGGAAAGATCCCCACTCTCTTAAGTCTTGTTATTTGTGGTCATTTATAAGCATGCCTAAATTAACATTCTAATAGAATACATAAGATTGTGATAAATTAAAAAATAATTTATTAAGAACAAAGTCCTAACTTAGCCCTTCCTAGTATTGCGATAGTGATGGTTCTCAACTACAAAAGTCACTGGAACTTGTAAAAACTTCTGATGCCAATGTCCCACGGCAAACTAATTACTTCAGAATCTGGTGTTGTGGTGTTGAGGCTCAAGCACTGGCATTTTGGTAAAAGTTCCTCTACTTGCGGGGCGCCTAGGTGGCTCAGTCGGTTAAGCCTCCAACTTCGGCTCAGGTCAGATCTCATGTTCGTGGGTTCGAGCCCCGCATCAGGCTGTGTGCTGACAGCTAGTTCAGAGCCTGGAGCCTGCTTCCAGTTCTCTCCTTCTCTCTCTGCCCCTCTCATGCTCTATCAAAAATAAATAAAACATTAAAAAAATTTTTTTAAGTTCCTCTACTTGATTCTAATGTGCGGCCAGGCCTGAGAGCCAATACCACCTGGCCCGTTGGTGCCCTAACTCAAGCTAAATCACTTGGAGGGCTTGTTAAAGCTCAGCTCACTTGACCATTTCTAGAGTTTCTCATTCAACAGTAATGAAGTGGAGTCTGAAAATTTTCATTTATAAGACGTCTCCAGGTGATGTTAATCTGAGGACCATACTTTAAGAATTATTCAGATTGGAGGGATTCTGCCTGACTATTGTTGTCAAGACAAAACCAGGTACATTTTACAACCCGGGGTTTATTTGTTTTCATGTGCCAAATACCACAGCTACCTGCTTCAGGATTGATCCAAACTAGAAATTCCTGATTCAGTGCTACTGACATGTAAGAGCAGAGTCTTTCAACCTCACCCCACCCTCCATGACCCCTACACACACAAATGAAGGGCTCCCCCAACCCCAGGGACCCTCTCAGTCTTGAGTCAGTGTCAGTGATAAGCAGTTGCAAAAATGGCTGCTACAGAACAAATTTCTTTCTCTCCAATGGACAAAATGCTGGTGTATACTGATGACAGTTGAAAACCTGAGACTACTGGAGATATTTAAAGGGTATACCTAGTAAAAGCAAAGAAGGAAGAAATAACTTCAAAGTATTTGTGCCTTAAAAAGGAAGTATGAGCCACTCACTTCCTTTGGAAATAAATCTTGTAGCTCCAAGGGGGTGGATATTTTTTATACTGAAAGTGAAAACCCACGAATAGGAGTGAAGTATATATTCCTGTTTGTTGTATCAATTTCAACCTAGCTGTCTGAGTTCACTTCAGTTAAAAGTACAGACATATAAACAACTGTGAAATAAGGACTTAAGCCTGGGCATGTGGAGCTGAATACAGGGTAAGATGTGGGTAGAAATTTACTGAAAGAATGTCACAAATATATTAGCTCTTTCACCAAATTAGTGCAGAAAGACCTTTCTACCACAATTTATCTACCCTCCTCTTTTTGAACTATTCCTAAGCCTTTCTGTCTATATTTCAGTAATCCTTTCATACCCTTAAAAGTTGCCTAGAATCCTCCTTTCAAATAGCATTTCAGGAGTGCACTGTCTATAAAGAATTAAAAATAATAAAGTCTTTTTACGATCACACACTAGCAAGTCTAAACAAAGTTAGTGATGAAATATTCCCTTCGTTTGAGCACACAGCCCCATTTCACTTCACTCTTGGTTGCTCCTTTTAATAGTTTTCCTTAATTGAAAATCAGTGCTTCCCAGGTGATACTACTCCCATTGCTCCTTTTTTAAAAAAATTTATTTTGAGGGGGAGGGAGAGAGAGAGCGCGCGCGCACACACAAGGAGTGAAGGGGTAGAGATAGAGGGAGAGAGAGTATTCCAAGCAAGCTGCCACACAGAGCCCGATGCAGGGCTGGAACCCACAAACCGTGAGATCATAACCTGAGCTGAAACCAAGAGTCGGACACTTCACCGACTGAGCTACACAGGGGCCCCTCAGTTCTTCCCTTTAAAATTGTGGAGGGAGAAGGTTGGCATTTTCCTGGCTCTCGGGCAACAATTCCAGAAAAGCTTTATCCGTGGACTTTGGGGTTATACCATCCTCTTTGTAATAGGTTTCTTGGAATCAACTACTAGCTGCCCAGGTCGCTGCCCAGCACTCACTAATGGTTATTCAAAACTCCACCCTTACAGAAACTTGTACCTCAATAGCATTCCCTTGTCTCCTGCTTCAGTTCATTCCTGAGACCAGACTTGGAGCTTGGCATCACCTAGAACTGTTTCCTGCCAAAATCTTAAACAGAGGGATTTCGTTCGGACTCCCATGTCTAGGGCCAACACATATACTGATAAAGACTGCACAACTCTAGGAGTGGATTGCCTGCTAACCGCCTATGTTCCTTATGTTCTCATCATTTAGCCTTACTCAGCCTGCTACTTTAGCTCATCAGGCTCCCCATTTTTCAATGATATATTTAAACTGTGTTCTGTGTGCCAGACATTGGGGTAGATCTTCCCTCGGGAAGTTTACTGTCCTATTTCTTCCTTTCCTCCCAGGCTAGGAGACACAGGAAGACTTTATTTACTTTATTCTCTCTCCAGCTGTGCATCTCCAGGTCTATATTTTTTTTTTTAAGAGTATTATCAACTAGTCTCCGTTAATTGCTGTCTTTTATTTCCACACCTGCCCTGCCATTTTCCAACCCCGATTCTTTGCTGTATTTGTTATGTATTTATGAAGTCAAACCTTACCTGGACAGGCAACACTCCTCCAGATTAATGTTATTTACACCAGCTGCTTAACATTCTCCCTCTTAGAGAACCTCACCTCCCACAATTTACTGCAAAAGCCATAAGCATTCATTTCCCCAATATGTCCTGCCCACTTCTAATCTTGTCAAGACTCCATTTTATCCATCCTTTGCTTCTTAAATCTGAGCTTTTATCCCATAAGCCTAGTTGTTTCTAAGAGCTTGGTCCAGAAATGAATTTCTTCCTTTCTTGTTTTTTCAATCTTTCTCTCTCCCCCCCACTTCATGGTTCTTTTTTTCCTCCACATGCAAACTTCTTCAAAAGGGAAAAATGTGTCTCTCAACTCTTTTTTCAACTACCATCCTTTCTCTCCTCCCCCCCCCCCATCACTGCAAAATTTGTTAAATGAAAAACCCATACTTTGTCATCAGTTCTTCACTTCTCATTTAATCCCAAACCCATGCAATATGGCCTCTGCTCCTCTATTCTCTGGAAACCATTTTCCCCTATGTCACCAAGAATCCCAAATTGTAAACCTAGAGTCTTTTAGAGCTCCTCTGCTTTAACCTGTGTACAATGGCTGGTACTAATGACCATGTCCTTGAAATGTACATTCTACTTTTCTGCCTTTCCTGTCTCTTTTACAGGCTCCTCATCTGCTCACCCACAGTTCCAAAGTGAATCCTCTTCTTAAGAACACCTTCTGGGAAATCCGACTCTTGCTACAGTCGAGGCATTAGTATCTGTAGCCTCCACCTCCTTCAAACCCCCAAATCCACTGATCTTTTATTTTTTCTTCATGTAATATCAAGATTGGTTTCAGACAAATCTCAAGTATAACTATGTCATATTGCTAGTTAAATGCAGATCTGCTTTAGTGGGCATCTGAGCTTGGCATAGAGTGGACATTCTTCTCACACAAAAAATTTAGGAACAAAAGTAATGACACATGCCTATTAGACACATGCCTCTTCACATCCACTTAGAGATAAGCCACCATGGTACTGTTGGTACCATGGAGAGGGCTGGGACTCCACTCAGTTATTTTAGGTTTGCTCTAATCCAAAAGCAGAGAATTAAGTTCCCCTTGTTTAATACATAATCATATGGCTGCAACAATTTTAATCTAATATTTACAGTAAGGGCTAATCATTTCAACTACTTTAAAATCACAGAATGTTTAACTTTGAGCAATACAACTTCCTGGAGCCAAGAAAATCTTTTATATAATTAAACTGTCTGAGGTCACAACATTTGAAATTATTAACTATCAACCATTTTATAATTTAAGAGAGGTCTTCCAAAAATAGTGACTTTAATATTAGAAGAACTGATATTTTTCTTTATCCCCGCTTCCTGGTAGTAATTGGATGCTAGGACTGCCTGCCTATTTTAGTCAAATCTAGATTTTAATAATTTGACCACATTGTGGTAACATCTGTCAGGTGTTTTAATCCTCTATCATCAACCTAGTAATATCAATCCCCTTCAAACTGGCTTTCCTTATTCTGTGTAGGTCTGTTGAAGCCTTTAATCAGAATCCCCCAACCTTTCCTGGTGACCAAATATGGTTACTATTAGTACAATATATAGCTGACCATAGTGATTGGCCCTCAGTGAGCTTCAGCTGAAACAATCAGAATCTTTCCCTGGGGATTTATATATGGATATTGAAGAAGAAACCTTTTTTCTCTCTGTGGTCACTAAACTAAAATGATGTATTTAAATCAAAGCATGTCTCTTTTCCTCCTAGTTTTCCCAGCCCAGACATAGAAGAAAGTCCATTCCAATACACAAACAAGTAAGAATAGAGAAAGAGTGAGAGGAACCTGAAGATTCTATATGAGTCCTTGAAGCAAGACCCCCTTCTGGATTCCCATTCCTTCTCCCTTCTGCCTAAGCTAGTTTGAGTTAGATTTCTCTCAGTTGCTTCTGAGCAACATATCCTCTACGTATAAGGGAACATTTATCTTTTCATCCTCTATAGCAGGAGGGCATGTGCCAAGCTGTTCCAAATGATAATCAGTTTGTCTTCCAAACTGATGGCCCATGGAATGCTGATATTCCACAGGAGGTTAACATGTGTGCCATGGATACCGTGTTGGGCATTCAAGGAAGTCTGAGAAAGATAAACAATGTGAAATAGATTTCTTCATGGTAGGATCTCTCAAAATATTTAACAGAATACAGTGGTATGCATTATAAATTCTCAGAAAGAGAACTAGTGTGCTAATTTCCCCAAATTATCTGCTAATCAAAGCTTTTTCGAATAGAATCCAGCCTGGGAAATATTACTTGCCTTTCCATTAAACAGGTAGGGATATTCAAGTAAATAAACTAATAGGCATAAACACATGTATACTTATTCATTTGTACTTTGTTTCCATGTGTTGTTTGTGCTAGACTACACTTCCTGAGTACACTGGCTCTGTCTTAATTGCCTTTGTATCCCCAACAACTAGAACGGTACCTAAAACAGAAGGCAATATTCATTATTCACTCATAAATTAAAGAGGTTAATAGTTTTTAAAGTTATGGCAAATATTCAATTAAGTTTTCTAAACTAGGTAAATAACAAGAATTGGCAAAATAAAAAATTAAGAATAAATTGAATATACTCTCTTCTGTGAAGCCTGTCTAATCAGTGGGGATTCCTTTGGGAAATATCTACTCATTTGAGGAGCAGGAAGAGAAGTTGAAGCACTAGAGACCAAATCAGGTGTCCAGCTCCTTTGAACAATCAGGAACCATAGATGCTAAAAGGCAAACTCAAAGTTGACATCCACGACACAGACTCGCTAGTACTTAATTTTGGAGGGGCAGCAGAAACAGGAATGACATCTTGGCTCTCAGTAAATATTTGTTATGATTTGGAATTTAGCAGCCTATGCAGGCAAATCGGCATGTATTTGCCTCATGGCCTTCATATATTTATTCAACGTATTTTTTTATTAAGTGCACATATAAGTAAAAATCATACTCCTACCAAGTCACATAAGAAAATCCCAGAGCAATTAGAAACACCTATCAAATAGACAAACACAGAGCCTACGTCTAGACTTTTGAATACACACAGGGGCGTGCCACTTGCCATCACAGGAGTTCGCTAGGAGACATCTGTCATTTGACACTAACTGGGTAATTTGCACAGTGACTCTTGAACTCACACACGGTTTATGGTAGATAAAGTTTAATGTCACAGCTAATATGTATTGCATTTAAAACATCTTTAAGATGCTATCTAATTTTATCAATTACATAAGAAGAAATCATATTGAGGGTTTACCTCACAATATTAGTTTTCTTTAAATTATTCTCCCACTTTGGTTTGGAAAGGGAAAAAATTATTTTTCTTAATGATTTTGAGAGAGAGAGAGAGAGAGAGAGAGAGAGCACGCGCACGAGAGCGAGCGAGCTTCAGTGGGGAAGGGGCAGAAAGAATGGGAGAGCAAGAATGCCAGGCAGGGTCCATGCAGTCAGCGCAAAGCCTGAGCCAATATCAAGAGTCAAATGTTTAACAGACTAAGCCACCCAGGTGCCTAAGAAAAAGAAAAATTTTTTTAAGAAGATGAGAAGCATAGGTGAGTAATTTTTCCCCTGAAGAATTCTTTTAAGATACATATAATTTTCAATGACCCTAATTTCAATAAGAATGTTTTCAGACTCACAACTGAAGGAAGCATGGTGTTGGTATGAAATTTTAAAAAGCCATACTAACATATACTAATGGGTTATCAAATTATTTCACTCTGGTTTTACCTATTTTTAACTTCTGATTTTTAATTGGTCTTGTCTTTCCAGAGACAGACACACGCCATTTTGATGGAACTGGCTTCCCTTCCTCAGGAGTCCTGATGGGAAGGCACGGAGAACAAAAGAAACCACAGTCGTCTCCCTCAAACAAATGACTTAAGTAAATAGGATTAATAAAAAGCTTGCCTTCTCTACGCTATTGTTTGAAAATCCCCTTATGGTCTCTTTCTTCCTTCCCAGGTTTCTCAGAACTTCTATAGGCAGCAAACATCAAAAGGACCAAAGATTTTTATAGTGATTCAGCCGCCCACAGCAATGGAGTAAACCCTGATTTTCTTTTCGTCTAGGAAGTGATCAGCAAAGAGGCTTCACAAACAGCCTCTAACACTTGAAGCTTAAAAAAAAAAAAAAAAAAAAATCAGTGTAGCAGAATGGTTACTTTCATAAACACCTTTGAAGGTTTTGTTTTAAGTAACCCTTCTAATCCCTCCTCTACAAACATTATAGAATATTTTCTTTACCACAACTTTTCAGGTAGGCGTTTTAAATGATGCCTTTTAAAAAGCGAAAGGTAAAATATATTACATTTTGGGCATGACTCCTCTCTCCTTTTTTCCTGGGCTCCCTTAAATACTGATCTCCGCTTCCCGCCCCTGGAGGATCCGCCTCCAAGTTTCAACTCACTCCTCCAGTGATTTTCTGCCAAGTCAAGCCTCTCTTAGCGCTGCCTCCTTTAGGTCTCAGAATTCAGCCTGTGGGACTAAGCTCTGAAGTCACTGTACCGTTTTTTGTCTTTAGAGGCAGACACCTCCACAAAGCAGCGCACCCCTCGGTGCCTCCAAGTGCACGCTGACACGTTTGCAGCGGGGCGGGGTGGTGGGGGGCATGTCCCCACTGCGGGCTTGATGAGCTCTGATGCCAGCGCTGAGTTTTTCCAGGTGAGATGCTGAAGCTGATATTCTACAACGGCTATTACTTGAGGCCAAGAGAGAAATGTGTGGCTTTTTCCAGAACTCAAGCAGACAGACAAGGTTGAAAATAGTACTGCAGACTAAAGTGACCAACTTTACCGGGAAAGATAAACTGGGCAGAGATTTCCGATAAATGTATAAGTAATACTTAAATCCGTGGTCCTCCGCCCCCCTTTTAAAGTGTATTTATCTTTAGAGAGAGTGAGCACAAGAGCGTGTGTGAGCGGGGGAGGGGCCGAGACACACGCAGAGCCCCATGAGGGCCACTATCTCGGAGACTATGAGATCAATGACCTGAACCAAAGTCACGAGTTGGTTACTTAACCAACTGAGCCACAAAACCTTGGTTTTTTTTTGTTTAGCCTCCTTTAAAGGACATATATATATGAATATATTTATCCCCCCCTCAGCAGCACTGTTAGGTAAGGGCAGAAATAAATCTCAAAAAATCCTGTATTTTCCTTTCCTACATTAAGCTAGGAGACATGCACACCCACATTCCATGGGACCTTTGAATGGAGAAAGGGAGAAATTCCTAGAGGAGGGTCATGGACCAGAGAAGTGCAATGAAATAGGGGAACAAAAACAATCTGTACAATTTAACAAACAGTATTATCAGAATTATAGCTAAATCCCAAGCTTGGGGAGCAGCTGGGGAAAGGGCAGACAGGCTGGAAGAGAAGCAGGGTAGTTTCCTAAAGAAGTCGCTGGTGTAACCAAAACAGGTGATTAACTTTTATGAAATTTTACTCTAATAGAAGCTACAATGTCCAAATGCCAGCCTCTCTAGACATGGCTACAAACGTCTCTGCTCACATTTTGCACGATGTGCAGAGCAACAGGTTCCTTAGGAAAAGAGCTTTCTCTGGTCACAAGGCCTTCTTAAGTAATCAGGCTCTGAAAAGAAACAGGCCCGGCTCTCCTAGGGGCCTAATCATGACCCCCAAACAGTAAGCCCACAGGAAAACTCACTTAGTCCAAGTTAAACTAACAGAAGGGGGGATTAATCTTTCTCCTCAAAAGGTAGATTATTTACTCTCACTCAAGTTTACTGGGTGATCTAATGGCCTGGATAGCAAAAGAAAGCTATTTTCTCTAAAAGCTATAAGATGAATATCCATATAATTCTAATTTTTTTGCATCAAGAATTACTTTATTATAAACAAAGTTGATAAAACTTGGAAAATATTCTCTTTTAAAAAAATTAAAAATGGCTGCCCTAAATACTTAACATAATGGTCAATAGTTAAACTCTCTCCAAATATTAACTCAACACTTACACGTCCCTCAACCTGATAACTGTTAATTGAAGTATAGTTGATACATGTTATATTTCAGGTGTGCAACAGTGATTTGACAAGTCTGTATGCTATGCTGTACTCACAAGTGTAGCCACCAACTGGGACAACACCATACCACTGACTATATTCCCTATACTGTACTTTTCATCCCTCTGACTTATTCTGTAACTGGAGACCAGTATCTCCCACTCCCCTTCACCAATTTTGCCTATTTCCCCATCTCCCTTCTCTCTGGCAATCAGTTCATTCCCTGTATTTGCTCATAATTTTAACTTCTTAGAGATATAGCCAACCTTGTCACATATATGAAAGGCAACTCACATTTTCTCTCCAAGTAACTCTAAATTTTAATCTTTATTGTCGTCTCCCTGATGTCACAACTCCTCCTGCCAGATTCCCCATTATTTCAAAAGACAAGAGTATTCCCTAAGGCCTCCTTTTGAGTATACATCTTTCTGAGATCATGTTTCTGGTTTCCCTGAAGATTGTCACATCAATAAATCTATCTGTTGCCTGGATCCTCAGTTGTAAAGTAATTTTATCACCTTAGCCAGGCTCAGCCAACATTTCTCTCTTATATGTACTCTTCAATCCGAGCAGAAACGTCTTGCTTGGACTACTCCATCTGAATGCATAACAACATTTATAGGCAGACCTTGGCATAATAGCAGATGGAGAAAGCCTTTCTGCAAATAGCCCCACTACCAAGCACAGACCACAGGAAGACCCTAACTGTCCCCGGTCCAACATAAAATGGGTTATGTCCATTACAAGGAAGCCTTAGGAAGGGATGGTTTGTGGAGCAATAGTTTGAGACATCATAAGGATTAACTTGCACCAAAACTCCCAGTATTAAAAAAAAAAAAAAAGGCATCAAAAGCCTTGGTCTTTTAGAAACATTTAGAGCTTTCAAGCCCACACACACTCAGATGGTACTGATAATCCTCTTTCTGTTTGTGGGATTTGGAAGAACTACAAAGAATAAAGAGCCACAATGTTTTGACAAAGTGATGTATTCTTCTCTTTAGGTATTTATGGAAACGTGGTCTTTCCACCTTCAATTAACAAAATATAAGTACAAGAACCTTTGAGTAGATACTTTATAAGAATATAATACACATGCTTATTTGATGTATATATAAATTGCTGATATTTTAAAAATTACCTCATATAAAACTTTACAGTTTTCAAGGTACTCTCACATACCTTATCAAGAAAGGCTCAGTATAGGACATTTTATTCAACTAAACAGCATTACTCACTTTTCCTACTTCTAAGTACAGGAGAGGCAATCAGCGATTTTTTAAATTTTATAAGGATTTGTATCCCACTGTTTTCAAAGATTGAAAATGATGAATATTAAACTCAAGGTAAAATGGCAACATTAAAACTAAAGGTACAGAACCAAGTAAAAGGAGTAGATGTTTCCAAGGGACTGCAACAAGTTGGGACAGCTGGGCCCTGAACTTGCCTCTCACAGGAGTTAGCATTTGTTCCCTAGGTGGGAATGCTGAAACTCTGGGCTGTTTAACAGTTTACAGAGCTGTCTCACCGTCAGGACCCCTGGATTAACTACACTGCTATCTTTCCCAGAACGTGGTTGGTAAACCAACTGAAATGGGATTTTTCAGTGGTGCTTCTACTTAGAATGCAGATTCCTGGCCTTAATCTAAAATCCCTGGTGGTACGACTCTGGGGTTGTATTTTTGCCCTGTACATTTGGAAACCACTGCTTTTCTGGAATTGGTGGCTGTTGCATGGAAACAATAGAAAACCCAGTTTCAAAGAGGTAGAAACTTGTTCTAGTAATCAGTCTCTTGGATACTGTTTTGCCTTCTTATTTTTGCTCTGTGCTCATAGAACTTTCAAATGCCTGGTCCATTACTTGCTTAATGTTTTACTTTGGATGTTCCCACACACTTGGCCTCTACTGACTATAAAATTCTCCTTCCAGCACCCTCTCCCCGTCCTGCTCATCAGCTTGGTTTTGATTCCTGCCACAGACTCCTGATATCTGTGTATGTTCCATCACCTGCTGGTAATTCCTAAACTCACGTGGATAGAGCTGCACCTGTTGCAATCTTTACTGGTCTCACTTGGGGTAAATTTACTCCACTGCTGGGGGTGCCTGGGTGGGTCAGCCAGTTAAGCTTTTGACTCGATTTTTGCTCCGGTCATGATCTCATGACTGATCTGCTGTGACAGCATGAAGCTTGCTTGGAATTCTCCCTCTCTCCCTCTGACCCTCCCCTGCTCATGCTTTCTCTCTCAAAATAAGTTTTTTTAAAAAATAATTTAAAATGTTTAACAAAATTAACCTGATTGCTGTTTATGGGAACGTGTGAGATACGGCCTCCCTGGATTCTGGTCACCGGTGCCCAGAAATGAATGTAGGCAGGAGGAATGAGCTCTTCTCTGCTTTTATTTCCAGTTAAGGGAACTTATGGGATTATTCTCTGTATTTAAGGTATGTATCTTCCCCCCCACTCTCAAAGTTTGCTGCTCCTGTTATTTTCCACTTGCCCCCTCAATATATTAACTTATCTTGTTGTCTCCTGGTGTGCCTGTGTTTGGCCATTTCACATGAAGGCACATCCAACATCCTGACTTTAAAGTTTGTGTTATTTGGGTCAGCCATTTTAAATTTGTTTTAAGAGAATATTTTCCCAGTTTTATCAATTTTGCTCATAAAGAAATTCTGGATACAAAAAGAAAGAAATTAGAATTATATGGATATTCGGTTTATAGTTTTTAGAGAAAAGAGTTTTGAAAGTTTCAAAGTTTGTCATCCAGGGGTGTCTGGGTGGCTGAGTTGGTTAAGCGGCCGACCTTGGCTCACGTCATGATCTCATAGTTCATGGGTTTGAGCCTCGCATAGAGCTCTGTGCTGATAGCTCAGACTCAGCACAGAGCCTGGAGCCTGCTTTCAGATTCCGTATCTCCCTCTCCCTCTGCCCCGACCCCACTCCTGGCCGGCCTCCTTTCTCAGAATTAAACACTGAAAAAAGCTTGTTCAAATTTCTGCACTATAATTATCAAACCTCCAGTAATACGCTTGGGATTTCATCATCATTCAACACCTATTTAGCTCTAAGTTCTTGCTCTTGTTCTGTGAATTTGTCTTTTTCCCTTAAAATTTTGGATAATACTCTGCCCCTCCCCCACCTCTGCGACTCCTGTCAAAACTATCTGCTCCATCTTCAAGAAGTATCTTTTTTCCTAGCTCAGAACCTCTCTTGTCATAGACCACCCAGGAAACTATTTTTAAGAGATCATGTGTCACAGACTAGGACTCTGGAGTTCTTTCTTGTTAGCAAGAGAGTAAAGACAGAATTGAATACGGTAAAGACTAACGTCGGGAGGAGACAAGAGCCTGAAAGGGGGGGGGGTTTCATCTCCGTATTTATTGAGTGCGCAAGCTCTTACCACGTGGTGAACGTGAAGAAAACAATCAGGCAGTAACCATTAACGTGTGTGTGCAAAGAAGCAAAGGGTCAGGGTGGGGGTGGGGCCAAGTGGTGTTTGTGATCCAGGTACATTGGCACCAGATGGAAAGTAATTTCCTGCAGGTGATATAACAAGTTTCCTGTGATTCTATTACAATATCTCACTAACTAACCTTGGGCGCTTTCGCCCCATGGTGGCAGCTTCCTGCCCTAAGCTTTGTTCTAACCCATTTATGTAAATATAAGGAATTCTTGAACCTATTTCCCCACAATCATGTACAGCACATCCTGAGAGTTTTCTGTTGTTTGACTTTGCTTCCTAAGCTACTGGTGTTAAGACCCAATGAAAACACCGTCTCCCATAAAGTTCCTTCAGTCCTCCATTCAAGATTTCAAAGTTTCTGGAAAACCTTTTACTTTTCTTCAAACTAACCAGACAAGCGAAAACAAGTACAGAGTGTTGGTGGGAGCATGAAGCATAGGACCTCACTTCTGAATTTTGGGAGAACTCACAGGGGAGGCAGCAGAGTTAATAAGGCACAGCAGGTCGGCACACAGGCAATTCCATACTAATCTGTAGGGAATCACAGTTATTTCTTCATATGACCTACGTCATATGACTGCTTCATCTGCTGGGGTCAAGTCCCAAAGCTGCCTCATACCAGCTGGTGAGAGCCAATTGCTAAATGTTTAGGACCTTTGCGAGGTTGCTTAAGACAGTCATTAATAAACATTATATTAACTTACAGTGAAATAAATTGTATTTAAAAACAAAGGTAACATGGCTAACAGATGCATGAAAAGATGCTCTCAACATTACTCATCATTGCAGAAATGCAAATCAAAAAGTACAGTGAGATAGCACCTCACACCTGCCAGAAGGACTGAAATCAAAAACACAACAAACAAGTGTTGGTGAGGATGTAGAGAAAAAGAACCCTCATGCACTATTAATGGGAATTGGTGCAGCTACTCTGGAAAACTGTATGGCATTTCCTCAAAAAGTTAAAAATAGAACTACCCAACATTCCAGTAGTCACACCACTGGGTATTTACCCCCAAAATACAAAAACATTAGTTCAACAGGATGCATGCCATCCTATGTTTATTGCAGTATTATTTACAATAGCCAATTATGGAAGCAGCAGAAGTGTCCATCAATTGATCAATGGATGAAGAAGATGTGGGGTGTGTATATATATATATATATATATATATATGCAAAGGAATATTATTCAGCCATAAAAAGAACGAAATCTTCCCATTTGCATCAACATGGATAGAACTAGGGAGTATAGTGCTCAGAGAAATAAGGCCATCAGAGAAAGACAAATAACATACAAATTCATTCACGTGGAATTTAAGAAACAAAACAAATGAGCAAAGCAAAAGAGAGACAAAGCAAAAAAACAGACTCAGCCATAGAGAACAAACTGATGATTACCAGAGGAAGATGGGTGGAGAGATGGGGGAAATAGGTGATAGGGATTAAGGAATGCACTTGTTCTGATGAGCACTGACTAACGCATAGAGTTGAATCACTATATTGTACACCTGAAACTAATCTAACATGCTAACTATACTGGATTAAACAAACTTAATACACAAAACTTGAAAAAATAAAAATAAAGGTAACATAATCAAAATCAAATAGTAATTATCTTACTATTATCTATGCTCTTGAGGTTATTTATGTCTGTTCTATCCGTACAGTAGAAATAATATATAACGGTATGTAAGTGCACATTTCCTCCCAACTCTGTGTTAAGTGACATCAAGTAGGTTGTTTGAAATAAATCATGGTAAAAGTATGGGCATGACAGAAAATAGTTAATGCTACAAATCAGGGCTTATTCCATGCCTTTCCCCCCACCCTTAGCAAGTTGTTGAATATTTACCAGTAAATTTTTGTTGTGAATCCTGTTAGTATGAAGATGGAGAAACACAAAGAGACAGTATAATTATGTGAGAAATCCTGACTTTAATTTGCACTTTCTCATTTCCTCCAGCCTTCTTTCCTTTCAAAGTGGTATGACATCTCCCAAGTCAAAACATGTGGAATCATATATCAAACAACTGACCTAAATAATATTTATATTGAATTGTTACTTTATTAATTGGCTCTCATCTCCCCCAAGGTGAAGCCAGAAATTCCTTTATATAAATTTTATATATGATTTTTGTCTGTTCAAAATCCCTGCTCCTTGACCTACATTGACCCCAGGCCCGATGCTACACAGCTGTGTATCAGTGTTTGTGTGTGCATATCTCTATGCTCTGTACAGTAGCTGTATAATTTCTTCTTATTAGCTAACTTGAACTTCAAATAACTACCATTTAAGCCCAACTCTGTATCTGCTAAGACACTAGAAAGGGAGATCATTAAATGTCTTTGAATCAATACTTGAATTCTTGAGAGGGAATTCAGGAGGAGGTCAGCAAATGTTATTAAGAGATCAGGAACTGACTCAAGAAAATATAAAGAAAGCAAGACTCTTTATACGGCAATGATAAGGCTAATGGAAAGCTGAAAGTGATCTTGGAGAAGGGGTGGGAATTTTATACAGAGGAGTCATTGTTCTCAGTTTTCACTTAGGATAAGTTAAGAGAGATTCAACTTACAGCACTTCATAGAAAGAACTTGAGAAGAATTCAGTAAAAGAAAATTATCTTAAGGGCTTCCCCTCCCCCAAGGTTGTTGTTAATCAGCCATTTTCATCAATGACGCTATGGAAGCTTAAATTGGAGGTAGAGAGTCTTATTACTAAAAAGTCACACAAAAATGCAGTCAGTGGAAGATGGGATGTCTTTCCAAAAATAGATATGGACTTTAGCTTTCTAAATATGCTCTGATATTCTAAGCTCACCTGAAGATCATATTTACTAAGACTAGCCCCAAATAGATGGGTATGTATACGTAAGGGATAAGATTATAAATACCTAAGACACATAATACCAAATCAGACCAAGAAAACATTCTAAGACTCAGTGTCTGATCATGTCAATGAGATCCCTTTGTGGGAGGGTGTGGGAGGGCCATAAATAAACAAGTTCCCCTAATAACATGCTATCTCCATTTTATGTGTCTAATCCCATTTTGAATCCATTAATACATTAATATATGCAATTTACCAAGGTAATTACTTTCCTATTTTTTTTTCTTCTAGTATTCTGGAATTTGTGAAATCTCTGTGCATACATTAATTTTTTTTTGGAACTAGAAAGGATATAAACCAATAGATGCATTAATTGTTTGACTCAATTAATTATAATTAATAAATTTAAAAAGTCAGAATTTACCCTACTCAAACCTTGCAAGATTTAAGGCTTTTAAGGACTTCCGCAATTCAGCCTCTATTTATCTACTCACTCTTATCTTTTACAGCAACCTTTCCCAACCCACTCCAAATCCTATGCTTCAGCTATACCAAATTATTATCAGTTCCTTAAAATTGCCATGGGTATTTGGCAGAAAGATATTTTCCATTTCTGAAAGATGTCTCCTTCTACCACAAAGCCTTCCTGAGTCCCCTGCCAACTCCTACCTGGTTTAGATGCTGCTTCTATGTGTTCCCATAGTGCTTTGTGCTTGCCTTCACCAAGAGTATTTGAATTGCCCATTTAGACTGTCAGGTCCTTGAGAAAAGGGACTGTCCTTTCTGTTCATCACTCTACAACAATCTAGGGGGTATTCAGTTATAATTATTTAACTTATAAATTAAATAGGTTAATAGGTTTGGAATAATATCACCACTGAGTTCCATGCTGGAGGCTCAGTTCATCAACTCTGGCCCTCTACAAAGAATAGCTTGATTTCATGGTCATTATACTCACCATTTTTCTGAATCACACTAGGAATCATTTAGTCTCCCAAATGCAAATTTATGGTGATTTCATACACATGCCAATTCAAGTTTTTGCTTTCTTTTCTAGTGAGTGATGTCTGGGATTTCGTGAACTTTTTGGCTAATATCTTCAGGCAGTACTTGCAGTGGCCTCAAGATCTATTTTATAGGTTGGAAAGATCATTTAAAGCTATCATGCTGTAAAGATGGTTTGTAGGATGAAAAAGGTAGAAACAGTTAACTGTGTATAAATTTATCTTGTTTAATTTTGTATGTTACTGGTAGCACACACGTTAGCCCTGTGAAAAACCACTGTGAAGTTCAAAACCATCTCCTCTGCTAAGGAACAAAAGCAGGAGAAACTTTCATTTTGATGAGGGAAATTAAGCCCTGATTTTGAAACAGCTTTGTCCTTACAAAGATGACTTATTATGGAAACTAAAACAAGAGTAGAAAAATCAAGGCAGGGAGGATCAGACTAGTAAAGATTAGTTGGATGTAAGGGCGTCTGCTCTAAAGTTGTCTGTAGGCTTTACTGGGAGAATAGAAGAGTATCATGGCAGTGAGGTGTGAATTGGGGGAAAAAAAACCTTCTTGGTCTATAAGAAATCTTACTTGGCTTTATTAGTTTGCTCTAAAGAATATACTTCAAGCTCGGAAAATAACTTTTTTTAAAAAGAGTTTCAATGAAAGGAGATGTTGATGTTAATTTAAAACCCATTTTCATCTGATAAGTTATTTTTAAGTTATTTTTCTATAACAGAACTTAGGAGTTCTAAATGACATTTTCTGAAATAAACTGAGATTTTAATTCCAAGCCATGTCTCAGAGGAATATTGCAGGTGAATAAGGAGGGTCACCTTATTATAATTATTAGTAAAAATATTATTTGCTTAGATTGTTATCAGGAACAAGTAAATGTTTCTTTTGCTTTGAGAATAAAAGGATCAAATGATACAGACCTCCTGCTTGTAACTGATGATGATTAAAGATTGGTGATTAAAGCATAGGTGTTTTTCTTTTCCTGTCTCTCTCTTGATAACCTTGCTTTCTTAATAATTTAATCAAAAGTTTAGAGAAAAATAAGATTGATTTTATGTCATGAGACTTTGAAAAGCAACCCAGGAGGCTTGAGACTTTCCCAAACTGGTCATTCTGGTAATGATTGTAAATCATTCTAATGGAGGAGAGAGAATAATCAAAAGATTCTGCAAATTGGTCCAAAAAATCATCTGCACAGGAACAGGGGTGGAGACACAGGGTTTACTGGCACCGTGTATAAAAAAAAAAAAAAAAAAAGATGGCTGTGGGGGCACATGGGTGGCTCAGTTGAGTGTCTGACTTCAGCTCGAGTCATGATCTCACGGTCTGTGGGTTCAAGCCCTGCATCTGGCTCTGCGTTAACAACTCAGAGCCTGGAGCCTGCTTCGGAATCTGTGTCTCCCTCTTCTTCTGTCTCTCCCCTGCTCATGCCCTGTCTCTCTTGCTCTCTCAAAAATAAAAAATAAACATTTAAAAAAAAAGATGGTTGTTATATAGATCCACACACTGAAATGGGTTGTTATGTCTCACTAGTTAATTTTAGTCTGAATAGTCCCATCACTTCTCTTACCCATGATATTGACTTTTTTGAAACATTTTAGATTGTTTTGCAACATGTCCATCATTTTGGATTTGTCTGGTTATTTTCTCTTGGTATCTAATTATTTTCTTTCGTTCCTCTTCCCCCTGAATTTTCTGTAAGTTAGGTCTCAAACAAGGAAGGGTTGACCAACTATAACTCACAGGCCAAATCCAATACCCCACTTTATTTTTATAAATAAAGTTTTACTGAAACAGAGCCACATTCATTAGTTTACATATTGTCTATAGCTGATTTCCTGATATATGGACAGGGTTGAGAGTGGTGACAGGAGATCATATAGCCCATGAAGCCTAAAATAATTACAGTCTGTCTCTTTTTTTAAAAAATCTTTGCCAATTTCTATACAAGAAAATTGGTTATATTGAGATAAAGTATTTTGGGCACAAAGGTGATGTATGATATATTTTATATTGCATCATCTCAGAAGGTATAATGTCAAGCTATTAGTCCACTATGAGTGATGATAAATTAGTACATTTGATTATAGTGACAATACTCAGATCTCCCCATTGTACAGGAATGTCCCCCCCCCTTTCATTTAGTAAGTAATTCATGGAGTGATACTTTGGCTCTGCATAAATATCTTATTTCTCAAAAATTTTCCATCTAAAGACTTTACTATCTATTGATGACCTTTGCCTGAAATAATTATTACATTGGAGATTAGAAAGTACCAGTTTCTAAATCTATTGTTTCTTCAACATTTATGAGTTGAATAAACAAAATAAAATAAAATAAAACAGCCTAAGCTCCACTTACAATTTCTCAGCTCCAGACTTAGAATAAGCCATTTTCTTTTCAATTAATCCTGGTTCTTTTAGGTGAAAATGATGTTTAGAGAAAATCAAAGTCACAAGGAGCCACCACCTCATACCTGTCAGAATAGCTAAAAATAACAACTCAGGAAATAACAGCTGTTGGCAAGGATGCAGAGAAAGGGGAGCCCTCTTGCACCATTGGTGGGAAGGCAAACTGGTGCAGCCACTCTGGAAAAGCAGGTTCCTCAAAAAATTAAAAATAGAACTACACTCTTACTTAGCAATTGCACTATTAGGTATTTATCCAACGGATACAGATATCCCATCACTATTTTGAAGGGACACATGCACCCCACTGTTTATAGCAGCACTATCAATAGTAGCCAAATTGCAGAAAGAACCTAAATGTCCATCAACTGAAAAACAAGATGTGGTATATATACAATGGAGTATTACTCGGCCATTAAAATAAATGAAATCTTGCCATTTGCAACCACATGGACTGAACTAGAGTGTATTATGCTAAGCGAAATAAGTCAATCAGAGAAAGACAAATACCATATGATTTCACTCATATGTGGTATTTAAGAAACAAAACAGATGAACATAGGAGAAGGGAAGGAATAATAAAATAACATAAAAACAGAGAGGGATACAATACATAAGAGACTCTTAAATAGAGAGAACAAACAGGGTCTCCTGGGTAACTAAGTTGGTTGAGCATCCAACTTTGGCTCAGGTCATGATCTCACAGTTCATGAGTTAGAGATCCTCACCTGGCTCTCTGCTGACAGCTCAGAGCCTGGAGCCTGCTTAGATTCTGTGCCTCCCTCTCCCTGCTGCTCCCCTGCTCACACTCTGTCTCCCTCACTCAAAGATAAATAAACATTAAAAAGAATTTTAATATAGAGAACAAACTGAGAGTTGCTAGAGGGGAGATAGGTGGGGGGATGGGCTAAATGGGTGATGGCATTAAGGATGAGCACTTGGTGTTATATGTAAATGATGGATCACAAAATTCTACTCCTGAAACCAATGCTACACTATATGTTAATTAACTTGAATTTAAATAAAACCCTGGAAGAAAGAACAAAATGGGGGAAAAAAGAAAATGATATTTAGAAGTCAATGCCTAAATCGATATAGATACTAGCCTGTGTGATTTAGCACTGGGGAGTGTATGACCCACAGGCTGAAATACTTATTATCTAGCTCTTTACAGAAAAAGTGTACTGACCCCAGGTGCAGAGGGATAACTGAAGGGAGGGCCATCACAGACTCAAATAGTACTAGAAACGCTCACTGCTATTGAAGTTTATTGTTTCTAGGTCATTTCAGTGACCATTTCCAGACAGAGCAAAGTTTATTTAAAACAAAAAAAATCACAATTCCTTATTGATATTTTCATTTTATATTTAATACTAACATTTTAAAATTTTATTAATTTATCATTGGTATCTTTTCTTGTACACACAGTCCTAGTCCTGGTTACATAAAAACATTCCTTTAAATGTTTTGTCTTACCACAAATGTAAAAATTTCCAGGTCACAATTACCACTAATATTAAACCTACTGAGCAAAGTTCAGGATTTCTTTCCAGTAAGATAGAAAGTTTTCCCTCAGGATTTGTCCAACTGAGGCTGTAAAAAGCACTGGTTTCAAAAGTTAGTTGAAATATCTTTTCTTCTTCATGTGGTTATATTATCTGAGTTGGGGAGGCTATAAAAACATTTAAATTATGACTACAGAAATTGGAATATGGACTAGATGCTAGATGATATTATGGGATTTTTATTCATTTTCTTTGCTATCACAGTGCTATTATGGTTAAGTAGGTGATTGTCCTCATTTTTAGCTAACTCATGCCAAAATATTTCATGGCGAGATTTCATGATATCTGCAATTTTCTTTTTTTCTTTTTTCTTTCTTTCTTTTTTTTTTTTTTAGAAAACCTAGATTTATTTGTTAAACTATTACAAAGACAAAACAATTTTCATTTGAAGCACTCTGAGGACTTCATCCCAGTTTCACCTATTGTTACAGACACTGACTGAAGAAGTTAAAATTAAAGGATATAACCTAAGAAGTTACAACAAAACAGACTTGTGAAACGTGGTGAAAGGAGTAAGTCAGAAGCACTTGTGTTAGTGGTAGTATATGTGGCTAGGATGTTTCCCAAGAGACCCTTTAATGATGTCTGAATGAATTTATCTGCATCCAAGTTAGTAAATAGAAACTTACTTCTATATAGAATGAGCAGAGGCCAGAATTTCTGAAATCCCTCTGCCTTTCTTTTTAAGGGGTTAGTAGATCCTCGGGCTTTAGGCGGGTATATCTTAGACTCAGCTTCCCAAATTATAGAAGGAGCCCAAATGTTCATCAACTGATGAATGGATGAAGAAGATGTGCTTTATACATACAATGGAATACTACTTGGCAATGAGAAAGAATGAACTCTTGCCATTTGCAACAACGTGGATGGAACTGGGAGGTATTATGCTGAGTGAAATAAGTCTGTCAGAGAAAGACAGATATCATATGTTTTCACTCATATGTGGATCTTGAAAAACTTAACAGAAGTCCATGGGGGAAGGGATGGGGGAAAAGGCAAACCACAAGAGACTCTTAAATACAGAGAACAAACTGAGGGTGGATGGGGGGTGAAGTTAGGGAGAGGGGAAAATAAGTGATGGGCATTGAGGAGGGCACTTGTTGGGATCAGCACCGGGTGTTGTATGTCAACCAATTTGACAATAAATTATTTAATAAATAAATAAATAGTATGGCAGACCACAGTGTGTGGGGGTGGAGTGGTGGGAAAGAGGGAGCAAAAGTAAAAATGATAAAGCAAATAGGGCAAAATACTAACAATTAGTAAATCTGGGTAGAAATTCTTTGTACCAGTTTTGCAATTCTTCTTTAAACTTGAGATTTTACCAAAGTTAAAGAAAAACATGGAGAAAAAAAGAAAGATAATCATTAGTTTAATACAAATTTTAAAAAGTAATCCATATCCACATGCACGAATGCTATGTCATCCTGGGCAAAATTAATTAACATGTGTGTTTTGGGGAAGCTTTTAATTCTGCTCTGCTCTGGCAGAGGGTCAGAGTATACCTAGAGCTCAAATTACTATGAAAGGGAATAGACAGAAAAAAGAATGCAATCAAGAGGAGAGAATGGAGCATCAGATTGAATAAAATGTCAGGTTTCCCTAGCTTTCCTTCATTCCATTTCAGTTTATTTAGAGGCTAGTCAAGGATAGAGTTCAAATACGTAAGGATATTTTGTGAAAAGCAATAGCATAAATGCCCTTTCCTTCTGCCATCCCACTAGACATTGGGTCAGCAGACTTTTTCTTTAGAGGGTGAGATAATAAATATTTCAGGCTTGTTGCTCATATAGCCACTGTATGCCACATGGTCACAGTTGCACAGTCATTGTGGGCTATACTGCTGCTCTGTGTGTCACACTATATGTGTCATGGTGACATACAAAAGTAGCTGTAGCCAAATGAATGGACATGGTTGTGTTCAAATAAACATTGCTTACAGACACAGAAATTTAAATTTCATTTGGTTTCCCACTATTTCTTCTTTTTTAGCCAGCCATTTAAAATTGTAAAAAATATTCTCACCTTACAGACGATACAAAAAACAGATAGAAGGGTAGATGTGGTTCAACCCAGAAAACAAAAGAGAAAAACTTAACAATTGCATCTTTGTGCTGTCTGCCTTTTGGCTGTCTCACTTGGCCATGGTGAAGGAAAGGGACTCCTTTGGATGGCATGACAGGGCTAAGCAGCTTTATACTTTCAAGCCATTGAGCAGATAGTAAGTCTCCTCCCAGACCGCCAAGATTCAAGAAGTCCATCAGCTGCTCTAAAAGGAAGGCTTGTTGTAAGTTAGGAATCAGTGTAATTAGAGGAGTCATAATGTAGGTAATAACAACTAGAATCTTAGTCTATAGGCCCAGGACCCACGTGGAACTAGAGAGGTTTTTCATTTACTCCTTTCTACAGGTGAAGCCAACCTCATCCACTGTCTTTGTACTCGTGGGCCTTTGCCTTGATAGATTGATCTCATGTTAATACCTCTGTCTAATCAAATTAGTTTTCTTGTAGATGTAAACTTACTTATTTAAATAAATATATATTAGATACTGGCACAAATAACTTCCTAAGTAATAATCTTTATTTACAAGAATTCTTATCCCTTGTGGGGCACCTGGGTGGCTCAGTAGGTTATGATCTCAGGTCCTGATCTCACTGTCTATGTTGATGGCATGGAGCCTGCTTGGTATTCTCTCTCCTTCCCTCTCTTTCTGCCCCTTCTCCTCTCTCTCTCTCTCAAAATAAATATTAAAAAAATATTTTTTAGTCTTTGATAATTATTTCCTCAGTGACCCTGAACTGTGATGTGTGTCAAGTCAGAATGGGCCCCTTTGGTCAGCAAGGGTTTCCCCCTAAGCTCCTCCTCCACTGCAAGTGACAAAAGAATTGAAAATATACCTCTTCAGAAAGAGCTTATAAAGGAAAGGGCCTACAGGAATGGAGATGGAGATGGGAGAAGAAATACATAACTGTCCTCAGCATTTAAACAGTTGTCAAGGGAAGAAAGGTTCAGACTTGTTCCACATTATCTCAAGCAATAGAAGGAGGATTAATAAATGGAATCTGGTGAGACAGAACTGGGCTTACATAAAGAAACATAAAGAAATAACAAGAGGAAAAAAAATTCCACAGCTGTCCAAAGATGAAATGGATTGCCCTGGAAGACAGCAACTTTAGCATCCAGAGATATACACATACCTAGGATGTATGACCACTTGGAGAGGTAGTAGAAAAGATTAAAAAAATTAAAATCATTGAACTAGGTAACCTTTAAGATTTATAGCACTTAGGCGTGACACTTTTGAGATGGTATTATTTTCTTTGTAAGAAAAAAAAAGGCAAAGATAAATAACCAAATGAGTGAGGCGATTGTTTATTCCTCTAATTTAACCACAACAAAGACAAGCGTGGCTCATTCACCTACAACAAATCAACGCCTGCCATTTGTCTAATAGTGCTTTCCTCTAATTATATGCATTCTCCCACTTGATGAGTATTGATTAAGATTATGTGCTATCTATAATGTGCCAAATACGAGGGTATTCCGCTCTTATAGAATTTACAATGTATTGGAAAAGATAAAAATCTAACAAGTAATTACAATTAAAATATGGGTGTTGAGATTGTGCAGATATAGGGCATTGTGATGGTCTATATATATAATTTATTGTCAAGTTAGCTAACATACAGTGTATATAGTGTGCTCCTGGCTTCAAGAGTAGAATCCCATGATTCATCATTTACATACAACACCCAGTGCTCATCCCAACAAGTGCCCTCCTCAATACTCATCATCCATTTTCCCTGTCCCTCCACCCCCACCAACCATCAGTTTGTTCTCTGTATTTAAGAGTCTCTTATGGTTTGCCTTCTTTCTCTGTTTGTAACTATTTTATTTTGTTTCCCTTCCCCTATGGTCTTCTGTTAAGTTTCTCAACTTCCACATATGAGTGAAAACATATGATGTATGTCTTTCTCTGACTGACTTATTTCACTTAGCATAATACCCTTGGTTCCATTCATGTAGTTGCAAATGGCAAGAGTTCATTCTTTTTCATTGCCAAGAAGTATTCCATTGTATATATAAACCACATCTTCTTCATCCATTCATCAGTTGATGGACATTTGGGCTCCTTCCGTCATTTGGCTATTGTTGATAGCACTGCTATGAACATTAAGGGTACACGTGCCCCCATGAATCAGTACTCCTGTATCCCTTGGGTAAATTCCTAGCAGTGCTATTGCTGAGTCATAGGGTAGTTCTATTTTTAATTTTTTGAGGAACCTCCACACTGTTTTCCAGAGTGGCTGCACCAGTTTGCATTCCCACCAAGAGTACAAGAGGGTTTCCCTTTCCTCACAGCCTTACCAACATCTGTTTTTTCCTGAATTGTTAATTTTAGCCACTCTGACCAATGTAAGGTGGTATCCCAGTATGGTTTTGGTTTCTATTTCCCTGATGATGAGTGATGCTGAACATCTTTTCATGTGTATGTTAGCCTTTGGATGACTTCTTTGGAAAAGTGTCTATTCATGTCTTCTGCCCATTTCTTCTATTGTGATGGTCTTTAAACATGATGACAAATTATTTGATAATCCCCCTATTGAAAGTTTGGGGCTAAATTTCCTTCATTTTAATCTCATTGGGCTTATAATTACTTTGACAAATAGATAAAATAGAAATAATACTATGTGGGGCATCTGGGTGACTCAGTCAGTTCAGCATCTGACTGGCGCATGTCTTATTCTCATGGCCCATGAGTTCGAGTCCCATGTCGGGCTCTGTGCTGAGAGCTCAGAGCCTGGAGCCTGCTTCAGATTCCCTCTCTCTTTGCCCCTCCCCTACTCATGTTCTGTCTCTCTCTGTCTCTCAAAAATGAATAAATGTTAAAAAAAAAAAACTTTTTTAATAAAAAAAAAAGAATAACACTGTGTGATTTCTAGATCATGAGGCTTCTGGCTTGTTTGTTGAAAGATGAATTTCTGGAGTCCTGAAGTACCCTGTAGGAAATTCAGCTACTCTAAGCCCACTGTGCTTTGAAGAAAGCAAGCTTCAGAGAGTGACCATGCAGAGCTCCACTTGATAGTTTGCAGCTATACCTAGCTTTCTAGTTGACCCAGTCCAAATGGAAGAGAAAGTCACCAGATTATTCCAGCCCTAGGCATTCAAGTCATTTCCATCCATTCATGTCTTCTAGGCTGATAGTCAAGATATCATGGAGCAGAGACAAGCCATCCTCTTCGAGACCTGTCCAAACCCCTGACCCAATGAATCCATTAGCATAATAATAACAACATCATTGTTGTATTATGCCAATAAATTATGAGGTGGTTTGTACAACAGTTCATTAAGACATGCTCATGATAACATGTATGAAGAAGATCTAATCTTGTTTAAGTACCAGAGAAGGCCTCTGAGGAAGTCATATTTGAGCAGAGACATAAACAAGTAAGAATTAGCCACAAGAGTGTTTTCAGAACAAATAGTCTGAAGAGCCAGTGGAGGCAAGAGAAATACTGGGGCCCTTAAGGAACTGGTAGAGTGTAGTAGTCCAACAAGGAGTGGGCTGGGCAGGTGTCAGGTGGGAAGTAAAAGATGAAACAGAGGGGCACCTGGGTGGCTCAGTCAGTTGAGCATCTGACTCTTGATTTCAACCTAGGTCATGATCCCAGGGCTGTGGGATCAATCTGCATGTCTAACTCTGCACTGAGAGTAGAGACTGTTTGGGATTCTCTTTCTCTCCCTCTGCCCCTCCCCTGCTCTCCCTCTCTCTTTCTGTCTCTCAATAAATAAATAAAAATATTTTTATAAAAGTGAAGCAGAGTCTGACCATCATCATCTCATAAGCAATATTATGGCATGTGAAGTTTACCAGAAGTGTGAAGATAAACCACTGAAGGGTTTTTGGTAGCAGAATGACATGACTGGCTATGTATGCCTTGCGGCCAGGCTGAAACAGTAAGAAGTTACAGCCTTAATTCTGGTGAGAGGTAACAGTAGGCCCATCAGGATAGCAACACAGATCAATATTCAAAAGGTAAATTCATGGGATTGATAAACCTTTGGCTGTGGCAATGGGGAGTGAGAGAGGAGAGAGTTGCCTGGGCTTCTGACTGGGTGGTGAGATGAGTGATGGTGTCATTTATCCAAAAGGCAACTGTGGAGGAAGAACAGATCAGAAGTGGTGATAAATAGCTCCATCTGGGGAATGGAGAATTTTGTTGAAGGGTCAGAGAGACATCCATGTGGCAAAGCCCGGAGACAGTTGGTTAAAAATTATAGGTAATATTACCAAATGTGTACTTTAACCCAGGTACTTTATAGACATTATTTCCCTTAATTCTGATAACAACCATGTGGGAGTGCTCATAGAGGTAAGTAACATGCCTAAGATCAGAGAGACAAGCAGAGTAGAGCAGAAATTTCAATATAGATCTTACTCCAGTTCAAAGTGAAAGACACAGGGTTCTAATTTTTACTTAAATAAAAATCACAGTTTTTGAAGGCAGCAAAATCAGCATTTGGGAATGCCTCTCTAGTCAGTTTAGTAGGTGACCTGAAAAGCTACAGTTTTGAAAAGGGGCCAGAGAAAAAGAAAACTGTCCAGTTGGTCTAAGCCACAGTGCAGACAGCATTGCCCCCCGGCCCTGACATTGTGGATTCACTGGTGTATCCTGTGTAATCAGAATGTTCTAGAGATCTTGTCTAGTAGAAACCCTCAGTATTCAGCAGCACACTCATGCCTTCTTTGCAAGTTGTGATTTTTCTTTTAAGAAGTAGCTCTTGGTTTACTAATGGACCCTGATAATTATAACGGTAACTATCATTTGTCAAGC
>PJEM01015846.1:0-28226 GCA_004023845.1 Helogale parvula | reverse complement strand
CTCTGCCTTTCCCCTGCTCACATGTGCGTGTGTATTCATGCTCTCTCTCTCCCCCCCAAATAAATAAACAAACATTAAGTGAAACCATAAAAATATGAACAATGTATTTGTAGATATTTGCATGCTCTCTGGATAAAAGGGATTTGTAAACATAAGACAGAAGTCATGATGGAAAAAACTGATGAAATCGTTCATTCAAAATAGAAAACTTTGCATAGCTCTCTAAAATATCCCCTAAATGCAACAAAAATAATACCTATTATTAATATGCAAAACAATAAATATTATTTAACTATGTAGGATCATTTTATACATTAATAAGGAAAAACAATATCTGGTGTCATATCCTATATGATATTCATTTGGAAAAAACCCTTTATCCTCATTAGTATTTACAGAACTGTAATTAGAATAACAGTAAACCATTACTTTTTTGACCTACTAAGTTGGCACGCAACTAAAAGATAATGCTGAATACTGGCAAAGTTGTAAGAGAGGCAGATTTAGTTCTGCTTGGTGAGAGTATAAATTGTTAAAATCTTTCTGGAAGCAATTGGCAGTGTCTCAAGAGACATGCTCACATCCTTTGACTCAGTAATACTCGAAGAATGTTACATTCAATATATTCCTTATTAATTGAATTTTTAAAACAGTATAAATGCCTGTCCTCGGTGAAGTTTTAATTATGATGTCCATTTTGAAGAATTCATATTACATGAAGATAATTAAGGTAGGTAATGATATATGCACATATTTTATAATAGATAAATTGATATTTACGGATAGAAAAAACTAGAAGGAAAACACAAATATTAGGAATGGGTAGTATTTTTGTTTGTAGGCTTATTGGTGCATTTTGTTTTCTATAATACAGGTATGAGTTTGCATTTTTACTATCTGGAAATAATGTCATTTTAATGTTTACTTATTTTTGAGAGAGAGAGAGAGTATGAGCAAGGGAGGGACAGAGAGAGAGAGACACAGAATGTGAAATAGGTTCAGCCTCTGAGCTGTCAGCACAGAGTCCAACATGGGGCTCCAACTCACAAACCGTGAGATCATGACCTGAGCCAAAGCTGGACACTTAACCCACTGAGCCACCCAGGTGCCCCAAATAGAGTCATTTTAAATGATCATTATCCATGGAAAACTTTAGAATTATATTTTCTATTTTGTCACAGTTAACATCATTATGACCCAAGCCAGTTTCAACTTGTCATGATTATCTGAAATATTTATTGGTCCTATGTAATCTTATTATAATCGTCTTAAAACTTGTGAGTAGTCTTACTCTCATCCCTGCTCTAATGCATCCTTGACCCCAGTTTCTAAAGAGGTAGGCACAATACGGGAAACAAATTGGAGGAACCTGGTAAAATCAAAACAAGTGTTGCATAACCATGAAGACATATCAAATACTAGTTGTGCTTGAAAATGTCAGGAAGGATCATTCAGAAAGCTGCACTTTCCGGGGTGGATGCGATGTGACACCTCGTAGCCAAGAAGTGTTGGGGTAATGGGCAGTTCCTCAGTCTGCTGTTTGGATGGGGTTCCTCAGTCTGCCCTTAGCCCAGGGCGCTGTCTCACTCTGCTCGTGGCCTCTTCCCACTGTAGTGTTTGAGTATGGCTGCCTGTGAGTCTGATTCGTGTCTCCGCCATGTGTTGCGTTATTTTGATGGGATTGATGTTTTGTTCTGTGAAGGTAATTTCTTTCTCTCCTTTGTTCTGTTAATGTTCACACAGCTAGTTCAGTGAAGCTCATTCACAACCAGGAGCCCTCCTTCTCTGTCTCCCTTCTCTGTCTTGCAGGAATGGAGGGTGGCTTCTGGTGTTTCGTGGCTTCATCATTTCCTTCCTGCCTCTCATCCACTTCATGATGTAATTCTTGGCACTTTTACTTCCTTTGTAGAGTAGGATGTGATGTCATAGAGAAGGGGACAGGGCTATCCAAATTCTCTCAATTGCTGGGAGGAGCTGCCCAGGTGTGCGGAGGGGCCTGTACTCAGGAAGAGAAACAGGGAATCCTCCACAGTGAGTAACCCCACTTTTGAGTGCGCCCAAATTTCTGTTGAAACATTGCCCAGTACACTGGAGTTTCCTCTTCGGCCCTTTCTAGATTTAATCAGTTTGCCGTTTGGACATTCCCAGTTCAGCTCAATTTTCCTCCTTTTTCTCCCTTGTCCCCTCTCCCCTCTTTCTGCCATCCCGTGCCTCTCCCCACCAGTCCCCTCTTCCTTGCTTGCTTACTTGTGTACGTCTGTGTCTGTTGACCTTCTGCCCATGTCTTTTATGAGAGACCATGAGTGTCCCCGGCATCACCTATCATTTGGGGTGATGCCCACTCTATATATAGTCATGTGACCACAGCATCGCCTCTCAGTAATTCACAAGTACTCACTGTTCTACTTACAGTTCTCGTTTTGCAAATTCTGTCAGCCGTTTTGTTTTCATGTCTATTTCTTTCCAGCCTTTCTTTGTGATCTTATCTTCCCCTTTTCAGCTCTATGATACAGTTTCCTTCTTGCCTTTTTTTTTAAAACTCATTTTGTACACATCAGTCCTCTTCCCTATACAGCTACGCCTGTGTTTCTTTGTCCCCCTTCCCGGTGTTGAGCCAGCTCTCCAGCGGCCTCCTCTGTGAGGACAGGTTTCGTCTTCCTACTGACACACTCGTTGCCATCCCCTCTTTCTAGTGTAGCTGACAGTCCTGTATTCTCTCAAGGACATACCAACAACGGCTAAGAGACCGATCCAGATTGGGAAAGATGGGGACATTTCCTGGAAACTAGAGAGGGGAGAACAGGACAGTGTCCCTAATGGTGGAATGGGGCAGGCAGTATGTCAATCACCGGAGAACCCCAATGAATAGAACCTTTGCTGGTGACCTGGTTGAAATTTGACCATGGTAGTAGGAGAGATCACAGAGCTATTTTGAACAGATTTAGAAGCCTTTTCAGTTTTTCCTTTTTAAGGTGGTTCTGTTAATTCTTAATAATTAGGATCATTCCAGTAAATAATCGTAAGTTAGAACTCTACAATGTGCAGAAGCGTCTGTAGAGCATCTTTAAGTACGTATTGTCTACTCTTGGAGGAAGTCATTGTGAAGATGTGTGTAGACTTGTTTCCTGTACCCAAAGGTAGTCCCTGTCATCTGTGCTGGTGACAGTGTGGACACTTGTTTAGTGCTTTCCCAACATGTAGTTACACCCCTGGGTAAATAAAGGAACTTGATTTCCGACCCTGATGGTCTAAAGACTTTGGAAATAATTAGCTATGTCCCATGTATCCCTTATACTTTGTTTAAAACAAGTCCCTTTCACTCAAAAGTAAAGAGGCCAGAAGGGGAGAGAAAGAAAAATGGGACTCAGTTTATACAGCTGAGATGGGCTGAATGGGAAGAGGAAGGGGTTTACTTGAAATTCACTGGAAAAGGCAGAAGAAAGGAAACTGAGCTGAACTGGAAAACACACTGTAATGACTGACGTGGGTTTCTGTATGCTTTTTTCCATTTTGGCCATGAAGGATTTTTGTCCCTCTTTTTGCCCCCCCTCCCCAAAAACAAAAGAGCTTGATCAAAATGTGCATCCAGTGAGGTTATTTCTAACCGGCACTTTGCTCTCTGCTGTTGGTATTGTCCGGGCTCCATGTTTCCAAGGTCCTGGGAATTTAGGAAACATTTTAATGGCCTGAAAACCTGTCTTTAATTATAAATATGAGCAACTTTTAGTAAAGAAAATTATATACATTTAATAACTTGTTTTTTCCTGTTTTCACTTTTTTTTTTTTGGTGTGTATGCCTTTGTGACAGTTTTTTGAAGAATGACCCCCATGTTGCAGAAATTGCCATAAATGTCCAGAAAAGAATTACATTCTCACTTTGGATACCCGAATTGTGTGATGGGACCTTATTTTGACATATCAGCCCCTTCCCCTTTAAAACTTTAAAGAAGCATTGCATGTTTCACATACATTTTCATTTATACACGTCCATATAATAATCTAGGAATTTTATGTTTATTTTTATTTTTTAGGCACTAGAAAAACACCCCAACTCACCAATGACAGCGAAGCAGATATTGGAAGTCATTCAGAAAGAAGGGTTAAAAGAAACAAGGTCAGTATTCATATTTACATTTTCTATTTTCATTGATTAGTAATTGCTATGAATTGCAAAGCAATAGGTGTATCTAGGTTTCGATATTGTAGTTGATTATGAATTAAGTAATTACCTGCAAATTCTTTTGTGATAGCCAAATATTTAGATGACCCAAGATTTCCTTGGAGCTGCCTGTTGGCTTAATAAATTACATTCGGCAGGTTAATATAGAGTGTACTTTGTTCACAAAGAGCCCCGCTGCATGAATTAGCCCTTCATTGGAGTTACTCCAATGAAGAGGAGATTTTGTTTCTCAAAATGACTAAAGAGGAACACTTTTACAGGCTTAAGAGAGATTCCAGGATCACTCTGATAAAACCTGAAATGTCAAGAAATGTGGTTGCAAATATAGACCTCTTATATTTAGAATTCCTATACTTTGAGGGTCATTAATCAGCTATTGTGAGTCTTAAAAAAACAGTTTTATTGAGATATAACTCATACCATAAAATTCACCCATTTAAGATGTATAGTTCAGTGGATTTTAGTGTATTCACAAAGTTGTACAGTAAGCACCACTGTCTAATTTTAGGACATTTTCATCACCCTAAATGGAACTCCATTCCCATCAAGTAGTCAGTGCCCATTCCCTACTCCCTCCGGCCCCTGGTAACCGCAATTTGACTTTTTGTGTCTGTTTTTGACTGTTCTGGACATTTCGTAGAAATGGAATTATACAGTATGTATGTAGCTTTCTGTGTCTGGCTGCTTTCATTTAGCAAAATGCTTTCGTGGTCCATCCTCGTGGTGGCGTGAATCAGTACTTCCTTCCTTTTTGTTGCCAAATAATACTCCATTGTATGGATGTATACTGCATTTTGTTTATCTGTGATTGTCCTCTATTTAGGACAATCTCTGATTGTCCAAATTTGACAATTTGGGCTTTAGCCATCAGTTTAGGGCCATGTTGATGATACTACTCAAGGAGAAAAAAGAAGTTTGTTACAAAGTACAGACGTTGAGCCGTCATCTGAGTTTATAACCACCCATGTTATGGATAACGTAAATACTTGTCTGCCTACAAGCCATTGGCATACAGTAGTTGTAGCATGGTGAAAATAAAGCTGCTGAGCTACCTTTTGGATGTTTTTACTGACACTGAGATAAAACTGAGAGAATAAGTATCCTCCTGAGGCCAACTTTTCCTAAAAACAAATCAGCATTACCTATAACTCCTACTACGGTAAAGGGTGAGTAACAACAGCTTCTGGCTGTTTAAAATGCATCCTTTGCAAGTTTGATCCATGAACAGCACAGTTTAGAAGGATGTAGGACACCTAGGCTCAAATTTTCATTTCTATGTTGGAGGCTTTTTTGCCTGTTCTGAAGTCAGAGCCTGAGATAGTGTAATGACCCCATTTGCAATCATTGTTCCCCCAACAAACTGGAGGCACCAATGGGGAGAGAAGTTGTGGACAGCCTAACTGCTCTGGTAGGGGTGATTCTGTTCTTCAAAGCCAGATGTCGGTGTGAGGAGCTAGGGAACCAAATGGGGACACCTGGAAATGAATTTTCTCCTCGCTGCTGTCAAAAACCCTGAAAATATTTATGCCATTTAGAAGGCATTGAAAGTGTTTGTGCAGCAGCCAAAAGAAAAGAGGAGGTACAAATCTAAGGATATCAACTCCTCTTGAATGTGGGCTCTATGCCAGTGGAATCTGCCAGCGTAGACATAAAAAGCATCTCCTAGAAGAAGGCTTTTGAAATTTGTTCATTACGATATTCTCCTCAACAAGAGTGACTGCTCTGTGATCAGTTGTTACGTACCTTGAGATATAAAATTCCTGTACCATGCCTCTGAACATCATTTTAATTACACTTATTATTGTAACGGCATTATTTCCTATTTCTCAAAATGCTGGTCTTCCCAGAATGGTATGTTAAATGGGCTTTAAGCATATGGAGTTAACAAAACACACAACAGTGCGTTTAAAGAGTGAAGAACACTGAAATGGAAGATGTAACCTGCTATTTCTTGGAATACAGCCCTCTCTCTTTCCCTCTCCACCAATCACTGTGTCCTTTCGTAAATGGGGAAAAACAAAACCCTGTTGTTACAAATACTGATAAACCAGTATGGCAGTAATGAAAGTATATGCAATGAATTCACACGTCAAATAGGCAAGGGCACAGGCAAAGAAAGAGACCAGAGTTCTGTTTAAGTTCTATTCTGTAAATTCGCTTCTGCATTGAAGGCCTTCAACCACACAGTTTATGTTCTCATTTCTTTCTACTTTCTTTGAATCTCTTTTCTTCTGCCATTTGTGACCTGTTACTTATGGCCAGTCTGTCTGTGACCACTCTTCCCTTGTTTTCTAGTTTGCTTATTAGAATCATCTCAAACATAAAAGTGCATGATTTGAGTGAGTTTTGGGCTTTCCTACTTGTTATGTGTGTTGTTTTAGGGAGCAGATTCTGACATTTATTTTCCCTATTCAATGTACTATTTTGCTACCTTCCAAGTTCTTAAATGTTTTCCAGATATTTATAGTACCTGAGTAAACAAAATGTAACTGTATTTATTTTTCTTAAGTTACATTTAGAAATTCCATCATCATAAGGTCATACATAGCTGCTTAATTTCTAGGTATTTATTAACGATATGTTTTGCAAGAAATGCAGATTTGTGATATATTCAATAAAACGGAAGGGAGTGATTGTGAAAGGTCCCAAGGTGGCCATGACCTTCTGATAATCTCTGTGGGTGAGAGATGATGGTAGTGGTCCTCCCCCAAACAGTTCGCCCTTGTACCTAGCATTTCTAGAAACGAGAGAAAATTGTGAACCTGGATTTAAAGTAAAGCCATTTGTTTCAAGTACCATGGTGGCGGGGCGGGTGGGGTGTCCTTCATTCTGTGTGCCAGATAGCTGTCCTGTAGTGCTGACCACACTGTCCTATAATCCTGTCCTTGTTTGTCTACCTACGCCCACTTGTGGGCTCCAGCGGCAGGGTATCCCAGCACTCAGCGTATAGTCAATAGATATTTGTTGAGTAAATTATCTTTCTCAAGATGTTAATTTTCTGGGGGCTCCTGGGTGGCTCAGTTGGTTAAGTGCTGACTTTGGCTCAGGTCATGATCTCATGGTTCGTGAGTTCGCACCCGGCGTCGGGCTCTGGGCTGACAACTAAGAGTCTGGAGCCTGCTTTGGATCCTGTGTCTCTCTGTCTCTCTGCCCCTCCCCTGCTCATAGTCTGTCTCTGTCTCTCTCTCAAAAATAAAATAAGCATTGAAACAATTTAAAATAAATGTTAATTTTCTCGTGCTGAGTGATGACTTTGGCTTCCATTCAGAGTTAGAAGCTTCTTTTTAACATTATATGTTGTATTTTTTTCTTCTTATTTAATAGTTTGTGTGTTTTAATCAAAAGAAACCTAATAGTTTTGTGGGAACCCTATTAAATATATGTATGCTAATAGTTTCTGGCAGATTATATGCGAGCAAGTAAGGTTATTGTGTGGGTGCCTGTTTCCAAACCTTGTTAAGTACCTCTGGTTTAAACTTGTAATTTACAATACAAAATACACCGATAATTTTGGCAAAGCTGATATGAGTATTTGAATGTGTACAGTATATGTGATATTGTTAATTTATTTGACTATGATAAAATTCTTGACATTTTATGCTATCTTTTCCTCTCTTCAAGTGACACTTTAAATTGCATACTTTTCAAGTAGACATGATAAAAAGATGACAGCTTTTCCGTATCATGCTCTGTGTATCTTTTTTCATGTTATTGATGAAATGTGTAGTGTGTGATTAAATTGTATTTGGAAAAGCACAGACTGAAATAAGTATTTTCCACATGGCTTAAAAAAGGTCAGAAGGACATACGGGTTTTGTTGAAAAAAAAAATCATGAGATGATTGTCTAGAATTTTTAATGAAAATATATTTGATAGGTTTTAATTCCATTCTTTATAATAACAGAAGATTTTTATCAATACAGTTTTCCTCTGGTCCATCTATATATTTGCTTTGCTGATTCTGAGTATTTCCAGGCTTTTATCACTTTGTGTTTATGAGTTGTGAACAATTGATAAGACATAGCTGTTGGGAATATCAGAATCTTAGAGTCCATCAAATAGTGATGCTGCTTGTATAGACAGGGTTAAGATGTGTGTATTCCAATCCGCTTTTGTGGATGGATATTTGATATCTCTGTTTGGACTGCTTGACTAAGCATCCCCGCCTGCTCAGGGAGTTAGGGTGCTACTGTAGAATATGGTCTTGTCTGCAGTAATTTTAGTGTATGTACTGCCGAAGCGAGCACCTGTCTCCAGTAATGAGAAATATGTTCGTAGAAAAAGAGTAACTTTAGTTATCATGTTGGTTTGGATTACATTGGGGTTGTCCTAATTCTGCTTTACTGTTTATGGTTTGCTTATTCAGAAGTTATCATTCCTTTACAAAGAGGACTGAGGGGTTTTGGATGCCTGAGGATATGTTTTTCTCTGCTCATGTGATTTTTAAAGTGATGTTTCCAAAGAAGTATGTGCTCTCATCTGGTGACGTATCCGGGACGTTAAGGTCAAGGAGTGAGGCTTGCAGTCCTTACCTCATGAGAGCAGAACAGTCATCATCAGTGAGGGATGATCTCTTATGTGCTGGGCACTGTCATTACGAGATACCCGTTCTTAATATAACATGAACCTTGATTTGGTTTTCATATTGTTTGCTAATAGGCAAATAGTTTTCTAATGGAGGTGGAGGTATGGCAGTCATAAAACACACACACACACACACACACACACACACACACACACACAGAGCAATAAAAAAAAACTGTTGGGTAGGGGCCTGGTGATATTTATGAGGCACATTTAAAAAGATTATAGATGTCTTACTTAAAAAAAATCTGTTAGATTTCCTCAGCCATTTGCAGAGCAACAGCCTATAATTACATACCACAGTAGGGACATTTGAGAAGCTTTATAAACAGTCCCTGTTGTGTTTAGTGTTACTCAGAATATGGACATATTTTTGATTTTGTAATGTGGAACATGTAATTGACAACCCAAGATTTTGTAATTATTCTGGTATCAATGAGAACTTTGTATTCCTACTGATAATTCTTGAATTTATTTTGAGCTACTTGCCTTAAGGTTTTGCATGTTTTCTGTTTTGCAATCTCTGTTATGATATGCTGAAATTAGGATCTCCACATCATACTGTTGTTTATTAAAGATGTTGCATTTTTCTAGGGGGATAAATGTCAGAAAATTCTATTACCTTGTATAGTGACAAACAATAAAATTTCTTGGCACTTCTCTTGGTGAGATTTACGTTTCTAATTAGTGCTATAGGAGATGATTCTTTCTCGCTGCTGAACTGTTTTGTCTAGAGATAAGAAAGAAACACAAATAATTTCTACTGCAAAATCAATTCTTATCTCCAGACTCCATGTCGGCATCCCTCCTTTTTACACTGAAATGGTGGTCTAGTTTGCGCTGAGGAATTTTAGAATTGTAGTATTAACTCACTGTGTCAGCCCTGCTGTTTGCTAGCATCTAATCTCTCATTGTATAAATGGTGTGCACAGTCAGCCACTCAGAGGGGGCAGATGAGACAATGGTGTTACTAAACAGAAACATAGGACAATATGCAATTATTTATGTATGTGGATAGGTGTGTCTATGAGAGTGCGTAAGCAAGCCTTGACAGTAATTTACCTTAGTTGACATAAAATTTTTCTTGTCATCATTCCTCAGATTGGAAGTCTCAATCAGTCATTCTGAACTCCCTTCTTCGAGGCCCCCATGGCCAGTTGGTTCTTACGTAGTGTGAGTTTTACTGCCTAACTAGATCTTTCTTTCTTTGTATCCCTACTCCTTGCCCTTCATTCTGTACGTAAAATGTCTTAACTAGTTTTAAGAAATTTGCACACTTGCACTTAAAATTTCTTAACTCATTTTTGTGTAGTATCTTCTTATCTGGTCTCTTTAAATACAGTCTCCCCCTTTTTTAAAGACTTTTTTTTTTGAAACAAGCACTGCCATTTATGGTAGATTTCTTAACTGACAATCCATAATATTTCAGAGAATATTTTGCACCTAGTAACAATCAAAAGATATTGTCAGTTGTATGTTTGACGATAATTAGATGATATTGGGTATGGTACTTTTTTCTAGTCACATAGTATCTGAATAAATGTATGATATTCTGATAATGTAGGGTTTATGATGCAAATGATGAAAATATACATTGTATTTATTTTATAGTTAGATGGGAGTTTGAATTTCCAGTCGGTCATGTATATGTTTGTTTGTTTTTTCCCAAAATACATCACTTAATATGTCGAGCATTGGCATTGTACATAATTAACTAGTTTTAAATTGAATGGTATAAAACTGGGTAAATAAGAATTTAAAATTTATACATGGATGTCACTAATTGCTTAAAAATGACTTTGCAGTCTGTCATAAATTAAACTTTTTAAATTTTATTTTTAGTCTCAGGTGCACAACATTCCTCAGTGTTCATCAGAAGTACAGTTACCATCTGTCCCCCATACGTTATCACACTATTATTGACTATATCCCCTATGCTGTACTTGTAATCTCCGTGACATAACTTTCTTAAGACAGGAAACAGGAAATTTGTACCTCTTAATCCTATTCTTCTATTCGATGCAACTTTTTTTAAAACTTACTGTGAAAACGTGATTCAGGGGAATAGGATTATATATTACTTTGGAAGCATTTCCCAAGTTAAAAAATAATTATGTGAAACATCACCCTACAAGGTAGAATTCCAGCTTCTAGCGCTACCTGATCAAACTGGGCTTTGGCAACTTTAAAGCCTTAATAGCCAAGCATCTGATGTTGCAGCCACAGGTGACTACTTGCCTTTGCCTCTCACATTTCCCCTGTTAGTTTCTCATGATTTTAGGAAGTTAGAAACAGAGCCCCATGAGGTGTTCATGAGCCGTGTCATGTGTGTGTGCATGCACATTTGTATGCACGTCTGCTAGTCATCACGTTGTCCCAGAAGAGGCTACAAGATCAGGTTGCTGAACGGGGAGGTAGCCCTTTTCAGATAGAATGCCTCACTCTAACGTAATACATTTGGAAAAGGACTCTTCCTAGTTCCCTGACTGAAGTCATCTTAATAGTGATTGGCTTAATCTGCTCAGGCTGTCATCACAAAGCATCTTAGACTGGGTGGCTTCAACAATAGAAATTTATTTTTTGCAGTTCTGTAGGCTTGAGGTTCCAGGTCAAGGTCCAGCAGGGTTGGTTTCTGGTGTTGGCTCTTTTCCTGGCTTGCAGATGGTCCCCTTTTCAATGTCCTCACATGACCTCTCCTGGGTGTGTGGGTGTGCAGAGAGAGAGGGTGGGCTCTTTGCCCTCTCTTCTGATAAGGGTACTACTCCTGTCACATCAACGTCCCATCCTTATGAGATTTCATTCAACATTAATCACGTCTTTAGAAGCTCCATCTCCAGTACAGCCACACACCATAGGGCTTCACCATACGAATTTGGGGGACACAAAATTTCGGTTCATAATAGTGATTCAGAATTTGAATCTTTAGATTTCCAGAATTTATGGTATAACATAATATTTATAGAACTTGGAGTATCTGATTAATCTTGGAGGGCAGTCATAACAATATGCTTAACACGGCACTGTCTTCTGTTTTTATATACTCCTAATAATGTGTTTTCATATGTTATTCTTAATGTATAAACCGATAGAATACTTGGCTTAAATTTCGTGTTCAAATATAATGTGTATATTCATATAACATAAATTGATTTGGATTTTATTTGAAACCTTTAGTAAAAAGAGCTCCAGTGACTGCATATAACCCTCAAGGCATCAATATTCACTAAGGAATGCAATTATAGCTACGAAATAGCCATTTCTTAATACATCCTTTTATTCTGTCAAGCTTTCTTTCTCCATTCTTCCGAATAATTGAACAAAAAAAGGTAATTTAGGTGATTTCAGCCTTATCAAGATCTAGGTATAATTTACTCCAGATATACTGAGCTCTCTATAAATATTTCAGTGCAGAAATAGAAGCAGAAATGGATATAAAATTACATTGTATGTGAGTCTAAGTATCCTATGCAGATGAAAATCTTTGGAAAGGAATAGGCATTAAACTGGGGTGATTTTATTTAATTTTTTGCTAAGTGGTATTTTTCTCTTTATCTCTTAATTTCATTGCTTGTGCTCTTAATTGCCACATGCCTAAATGATTTTAGTTTTGCTTTGTTGTTTTAAGGTTGACAACATAATTCAAATGCAAAACAGTCGATATGCTGACATGGGGACTTCTTTTTATAGTTGTTTGTTTTCAGAAGAATAAAAATTATGACATTTTGTTAAGCCAGGTTTTCTAAAAGCTACAGTGTATCATTCCCAAGAACAAGCCTTAGCTCTTTCAGAACAATTAAAGACTGTTTATCCTACGACTCCTGAGATGCCTGTGCAGAGTCAAATTGACAGTTGTGGACTGGGATTCTGCCTGACATTCGGGTGCTTTCTGTCAGTGTTTTTGTTTGTTTGTGTTTGTTTTTTTAAAGAAGTTAAGATCTGTTCTAGGTATTGTGCAAGGCTTGTACACACTCTTCAGTCTACCCAGGTTCACAGCACTCTGGTGTGTAGGTGAGAGCTTTGTCTGGAACTTGGTGGTCAAAGTAGGACATCAGAGAAATAAAAATAAAGCTGTGGAGATGTAGATATCATAACATGATGTTAATCAAGTCGAAACCTACTAAGTGCCTACTCAGCAGTCACTGTGTTAGATCCTGAGCTTCTGTGGAAGCTTTAAGTCATGTATTCATTCCATCAACATTTATTAAGCTGATGCTATGTTCTTGAGACTGTAGAAGTTGCTGGATTAATCGATAAATAAAATGTAGTCCCTGCTTTTGAGGATTTAATAACATGGTTCCAGACCATTTTTCTGTGTCATTTAATTAGGTCTTTTAATCTCTTCTCTGTGAAGCATGTCTTCAGCCTAGTGCATAATGATCATATATATATATATATATATATGTATGTATATATATATATGTATATATATATATATACACATACATACATATATACACACACACACACATATACTTACATATATATATATTCACACACATATATTTTTTAAATTTAGGGATTTCTAATTCTCTCTTGAATTCTTCATAAAATATATGATATTCCAGCATATCAAGAAGTGTTGTCTTTCCATCACAAATATAAAGCCATTACAGTACGAATTACACATTGCTGTGTCCATTAATCTGTTGGGCCCAGAGTTGAGACACCATACTCTATGGAGTATCTCAGGCAAATTAATGAATAGGGGCTTGATGATTAAAAAAAATTCCTAATTTAAAAAATTGTTTGTTTATATTAGGCCCAATCCTCAGGACTTTACATGAATTATTTTTTTAAAAACTTTGAGGTGTGTTGGTGATGCTGTATTTCCCATTTCACTGATAGGGAAATTGAGGCAGGCAAGGTTAAGTAACTTGAGACAGTCCATCCAGCTAGCAAGTGGCAAATCTGGGATTTAATGTCTGATTCAGAACCAGTTGCTTTTAATTTTTTAAAATACTCGTAGCCCCAACCTAAAACAGTTTTGATTCAGGAAAGTTTTGGCTATGTGATTCTGTTAAGTGAATACTTTCCTCATGACACACATATCCTCATTAGCAGCTTTTTGGGCTAATTATTGAATGTCTTATATATTACTTGCTGAGGTTAGTAGCCTATAGATAGGCGTATGGAGACTCTTCAAGCTTACAAGCTAATTATAAATAGGATTGAAGGGTGGACAAGACATTTCCATAACACATTTACATTTGGAGAATGCAAAGCCACAGACGAATTTTACCTCTTGTGCTTGTCCAGTGTGAGGAGGATGACTATGAGTGAAGATTGGGCCTTACAGACAGGAGCAAAGGATATTTGGATGCACCTTCTTACTGTTTGTTTTTGAAGGTAATGCTGTGAGGATGGGAAGCGTGCCTGAGGGAATGGGTGGATCAGGGGCTTGGTAGGATTCTCACTCTGTTGTTGACATTGGACTTACAGACTGAAACTTGTTTCTGGGGAGCTTCCTCACTGCGACCAGTCAAAACGTAATTGCTAACAAAATGTAGATAACTCAGAAGACTGTTTTAGAGGCTGCCACATATTCCATTTGTGAAACAACTAAATGAAAATAAATGCGATTGACTAAACTATGCTTAAGTGGGGGTCGGGAAGGCTAAGTTACTAACATCATTATCCTTTTAAGAAGTGGATCTAAGGTAAGAAAAGGAAGCCCAAATGGATACGTGAGTATGGTTTCAGAAGCAGCGTTACTACATTTTGGAGGGAAATTATCTTAAGCAAAGAATGATCAGATGCCCTTTACTGTCATAGGTAATCTGTATCATGACCATTTATCCATCCTTCTTCATCTCACCCATCCATTGTATTTCCACTGGGAGGTATACAAATGCTACTCTTTCCTTTTTGTTTTTATTTTTCATTTTTCAAAAGGCAGATGTAAAATTTCCAGGCCGAGCACGTTCTCCTTCAGGCCACTACAGCTAACCTGAATTCATTACTTAATTCTTTTCTAGCATGTCTGCATGAAATATAACAATTTGTACAATGATTATTATTCAATTTGTTGCTTAATTAGTGTTTATTGAAGGTGACCTGCTGGTTCTAAATACAGAAAAAAATAGCATTCATGAAGATTTGTTGGAACAAGCTGTTGCTAGTGGGAAAATCAAATGGCTCAAATCTTAAGTTCTGAAGTGTTAGGATTAGCAAAGATTACTTTGGCATTCCCCTACCCCTCTGCCCTAAGAAGGAAAGTGCTGAATCAGGAATACAGAAAGTACTATTTGGAATTACTTAAAATCTTTTTTATTGCACACTTCTTTTATGCAGCCTTAATATTAGAAATGTTAACTTTTTTAAAAATTAGAATTTAATTAGTTTGCTATTTTTTAGATACCCCCCTCTTGAGTCAGTCACCTATAACTTAATTTTCAAAGTTTTATAAATTAGTTTGTATGTTAGATACAGTGGTATATTCTTCTTTTCTTACAAAAGTGTGATGAAGAAATGTGAAATAGTGTCTATAGAGGTTTGAGTCGGAGCAGATAATATCTGCATTTTAGATCTAGCCTTTGCCTTAACCCAATATTGACCCCCCTGGTCACTCAAGCAATTTTCTAGTCTTTCCTAGAAGAGTCTTGTGATAGGAATTATTCAGTCGTCTATTCTTCTCACAGTTGAAGAATTACAGCCTTTGGTAAAGTCAGGACTGTTTTACATAAGGGGCCATTTGCTGATGTCATTACTATCCCAACTTTAAGCAATGCTTTTGGGAATTTATTTGGAAGCAAGCTTCCTTAAAAATATTGCATTCAGAGCAGCCTCTATTACATTAGGATGTAATGTAAGATGAAATGAAGTTTAACTCAGTACTATAACATTTTGTTTCTGGTAAGGACTTTGCAGATCGTATAGTCATAAACTTTTATTTCACAGATCAATAAACTAAGGCTTAGAGAAGATGAGTAGTCCATTTTAATAGAACTAGTAAATACTTGACTCATCTTAAAACTTAGACTGATCAGTTTTGAATTTGAGAAGAATGTGCAAAAGCCTAGTAGTAAGTGAAGGTAAGTCTATGTAAAGAAAAGAAGATAAATCTTCTATTCTAAGGTACTATTAGAAGGGACATGTCTTTCAATTGATTTTCCTGAAGTGCTGGGTTTTCATTGATCCAGTCACCCTCTATTACCTGATTTTATTTGCCTCTTGTAGTACATATTTGTAACGCTGTTGGCAGCACTTAGGGGTGCAAGAGAGATTATACTGTAATTTATACTTCTGCTAGTGATCTAATATTCTTGAATCTGGCCTCAGTGGCCCCTTGTTGTCATCGAGACCTTGCCCAAAGGACTGCGGGAAAAACAGGAGAAGAGGTTGCAATCACCTTACATTCCTTCCTCTGCGGGCTGATGTAGACAGCCAGTGAGCTCAGCCAATGCCTTAGATCATTTTATTGAATATTCTTATTCCAGTTATTCTCTGGAATGGCCGTCGTAGATGGTAATATGTGAACAAGGGTGAATAGATGTGCGTGGGGTCAAGTTAATGCAAACAGGTCATCCAACACCCATTGTTCTCTGTCCATCTTTTCCCTCTGGGCTCTTACAGCGTGCTCTGTTTCATCATTCACAGTGTGATAATATATTTTTGTTTTCTTAATAAATTTTCCTCTGTTCTCTATTAAAAAATGGACAGCAATTAAATATTTAGATGTAACGACAGTAAAATTGAGTGGACCGAGAAGTCCAATGGGCAAATTGTAAACTAATGTGAACTTTCAGTAAAATTCTGGTTTTCACTAATTGATTCTTTTTTCTGGCATTGATAGATTCTTTGACTTTCTTTATAAATGGATTTTTAGTATATCAATGCAGTACGGAATATGTGGAATGATTATTTTATAGATTAAGTGAGGTTAAACGCAATACAATTTGGAGCTATCAAATTCTTTTTGTAATGAATTCATGATATGTTGTCGTCTTCACTTACAATATGATAATATTGATTTCTGACTTTTACTCTGCCTAGGGTTGTTATATAGATTAAAATGTAAAAATAGATTTGCAAGCCTTCAAAGTTGTATGTTGCTGATTATATTAAATCCTTTACAATTAATTTAAATATGTTCAGATAATTTTCCTTAGGTTTTGAGAATTGAGATCCAAGAAACTGCTGTTAATTTGTGTTTACTTATAGCATAGCCTGCGTATAAAAGCTAGTGTATATGTTTGCATGGGTATTATGAAATGCCAAAATAAGTGATAAAAAAACAAAAATTAATTTCTCACATGACATTCTGAAGATAGGTAGTCCAGGAACGATGAGTCCAGGTACATCAGGACATCCAGGAAGTCAGGATCCTTCTGTCTTAATGCTCCCTTATCCTTAGGATTTTGTCCTCATCCTGATGGTCTTAACATTGCTTGCCACCAAATCTCTGTTCCAAGAAGCAGCTAGAAGAAGGGACACATGCAGTCCCTTTATTGATATCGTCTGAAAGTTGAGTGCATCAGTTTTGCTCTTGCCCATTGGCCAGATCCAGCGCGGCATGTAGCTGAATGGGAAGCTGGAGAAGAGTCTGTTGCAGGAGGCGTGTTCCCAGCTGAAACGTAAGCCTGAACTAGAGGGAAAGGTGGTTATTGAGGAACAGCTACCAGCTTCTGTTACAGCGAGTTTTAAATTAAATCTCATTCTTGGGCTTGATTTAAATATGTATTATCCTTTTTGACATTTGAAAAAGTAATTACCTATTCCTGACTTTATGCAAACATTCCATATATTTTCAAGTCTCTGCTCAGGCCGCAATGACCTTCATCATTGCTTGTCCTCCACCCCCCACCTCCAAAGCCCAGTTCCAATTTTCTATACCACTTCCACAGTAAAGAATTCTTTAATTCTGGCTGTAATTCATTATTTTATCCTCCCTACTCCTTTATAACATAATATATGTGTTCCTGTGTTGTAGCATCTGATAAACTTGCTCAGATTTTCTCTTGTTGTAATAGGACTGCAATTTCCTTAATGGTAGGGTTCATGTCTCATTGATTCGTCTCTTCCCCATGGAGCCCTTCATATAATAGCCACATGATACTTTCTGATTGAGTGAATAGAAATTTTAATTCTCCATTTCTGCTTCTAACATAATGTGTTATCCTGGATAAGTCATTCAGTCTTTTTTTTTTTTTAATCTTTCCAGTAAAACGGGGGGAAATTGTAACTCTTTATCTGAATCTCAAGATTGTTATGAAAATAATATAATTTGGAAAATGTGCTGTCAATTGTAAGATATTTGATTAATGAGATTTTACTGTTTGCTGCCTTATTAAGAATTTAGAGAAATTAATCAAGATTAAATGAGTTTCAAGTCAAATTTGTATTCTAAGATATTTCACAGTAATATTTTGGCTTACTGGTGCCAAAAGGTTGTTTCAAAAAGAAGTATGTAATGGTATTTAGTACCTAAGGTTTATCTAAAATTTCATGAGAAGTTAGAAACGGGATTTTAGTTTATGTTCTTAACTCCAATTCAGTGATAGGGTTGAAAGCCACTGTTACTTGATTAAGCAGGTCCTGCATCATTTTTAATATAACTGCGAATGACCAGTGTTGGAACTCTAGGCAGGGACTGTCCCATTTTACAGTATACCAAGTAAATAATTTTTCGTTAAATGAAGTGCTTTTGGAGAAGTCCTATTTGTAACTGAGAAACTGTATTTCTCTAGTTAGCTTTCATATTCGGGTCACTTTAGCCTTTTGAATGAATGATATCAGTGTGGTGTTTCCTCTGCTTTCCCACATCCAGCCTTCTCGTTTTAACATGTAGTGTCCTGACAGTACCCCTTCCTTATCTAATTGGTATGTTTGGAGGGGAAAGATGTGTCTGAGAGTGCTTGTTTTTGGATTGTCATCCAAATTTCATTTGAAATTTATTATGAAGCTTCAAATACACAAAATGAAATTTTGGAGAATAGACTTTAATGAAAAATCCACTTTGCTATCTCTGAGGAGGTCTCCATTTAAATATGTAGGAAATGATGAATTTTATGAAAAATCTATGTAATTATTTGTGTGCTTCTGCCATTAAAGTTCTCACAGTTTTGTCTTAATATTTAGTAAATGTTCATAGTATACTAGGAATTTTCCATTACATGGAAATAGTTTGGCTGTCTATTACACTAAATATAGGGCAGAATATATTTTACTTTTGAGTAGTGATCTGATTTCCAAGATTCTACTAAATTACATGTATGCTGATACTTTAGCTTCTGTTGATTATTACCATTACTGCTACCCTGTTACCTGCTTATCATTTAAGAGGCAAATTGTCATCTCCCCTGGGAAACTTTCTCCATGAACCCCAGGCAGAACTACGGTTCCTTCTTTTGTATTTAAAGGGAGGTTTTAAATGTATCTTTACCACAGTTGTTTTTGTTTATATGTCTTTCTCCCATCTAAACTATGAATTGCAAGATAGCTAGTGACCTATCTCACTCACGTTTGTATATCCTGTATAGTTCCTCCATCACAGTACACATCTCAGCAAATGTTTATTTGATAGAACATGTTACTTATACACATCTTCAACTGACATCTGTGTAAGGGATGGTTTTAGAAGACTCTTACACTTACTGCATCTGGTCAGACCCTCATGTTATACAGCGGAGGGTTGATGTGTCAAACCAAAGGACTTAAAATTTTAGGAGGAGAGGCATGGTATATTGCTAAGCACCAAGTGGACTGTAAATTTGAGCTATTGACCAACTGGTCTCCCTTTCGGTGTGGCATTTTGTAAGTCCTTTGCCTAGGCGATCCATTTAGGTTTTGCATTTTCCTTATGAGAACTATGTCCCTTTTCATGAGATGCAGTGAAATTAGTGGCAGAGTGTCCAGAAAAAAAACATAATGGTATTATGTTTGATATAAACCTCAGATCCCAACCCATCTAAAAGGTTCCTGGATATTTGATGTCAATGGAATAGTTGGCTTGGGAACCAAAATGTAAATATTGAGTGGGTAGGGGAGGCAGTGCATTGTATGGACATTACCAAGATTTTTCATTTTAGTATAGACTGAATGTAGCTGACAAGGATAGGATTAGTCTGGCCAGTAGAGCAAGTGAAATGGAGATTAGAAGACAGAATGCTATTAATTTTAAATGGAATTATGTATGACAAGCAGTCAGATAGCCATTTGCTTAATGCAAATAATAATTGAGGGTAAGTACATAGAAAATAATGCTGCAGTGATTTAGCCCATTTAATTTTACTCTAGACACATTCTGGAAATAGAAAACCTTAGTAAGATTTTGTGCTGGAATTGAAAGTTTTCGTTTTCAGCATTAGTTTGAGAGATGGATACCAAGAGAAAATATAGAGTCTTTAATATTGTAATAAAGGTCTCAAGAAGATAAAAAGAGTGAATCCTCTGGTTTAATTTTGAAAACTCTATCTCTTTGTTTCTTAGAAGCCTATTCATTAAGAAGTTAGAGTGGGAATTGATATTTTAAATAAGTTGGTTTGTTCTTGCTCTTTAACATATAATAGCTCTTGGGGCTTCATTGATTTTGTTATGATTATTATTATTATTATTCCTACCATTTGAAGTTGATATTCATTGAAAGTTTTCTGGTCCTCTCTGCATAATGAGCAAGTAGAGGGTTCCTTGATCAGTAGAGATTTTGGTAATGCAGTCAAGGCAATGGTAGGCAGAATTATGAAAGTGGTGTCCACACAGTGGGATTCAGGAGAAAGAAGGCACGTATTTGGTAATATGAGACAGTGTCAAGAGTTAATCTGGCATTACTTTCTCAGCTGTTTCGTTTTGTTGTTTTTTAAACACCAGAATGGTTTGAACCTATATACCAAGCCTAGAAGATTAGTCTTGGAAACCAATATTGTGTTTTCTCTCTCCCCTTCAGGACAGAGTATATTCCATTTGGGACCACCTCAACTACCTTACCAGGCAGCACCAGGTCTTCATATGCTTTCAGTTTACCTTCTACTATGAAAAGGATCTTTCCTTGAATGTTCATATTTCACCTTGAGAAGGCAATATATATATACATATATATTTATATATATAGGATGGGTTAAGCAGCTGTAAATAAATATGACATAGCAGAAGAGTGGTTTGTGGGAGTTTTACTATATATACACATATATAATATTTTCCAGTCTGGTTTCAGACCCCGGCATGGCTTGGAGACAGCGTTGGTGTGTATGAAGGATCTTCCTCGAATGAAGGATTTGGGACAACTTTCCATGATGATTATATTAGAGCCTCAGCTGCTTTCGTGTTGGTCATGAGGTGATGCTGAACCGAATGCTTGAACTAGCAGGAGTGGCTGGGATTGCATTGGAGTGGTTCCGTTCATTCCTTCCGGGTAGGTACCAGCTAGTGACGGGTGAAAATGGACATTGAGGGTCTTTCCGTATGGAACCGCGTAGTTGTTACTCATTCCCCTGCTTACGTTGAGTGGGTGTGAGAAGACAACTGGACGCCTGAAGGCCAGGCAGTGTGATTTGAATGACCGCGTAGAAGGTTATGAGGGTGATTCCCTGATGGATGTCGCTCACATACGTTACTTCTGTTTTGGCAGTGTGACAGTGCAGACTAGAACTGAAACTGAGAAGTGTGACTTGTTGGCAAGGGAAAATTCGGGAGGCCCCGGTGTGCTTTCTGATTCCTCTGTCTGAGTTACGGTTTGTGTAAACTGTAACCATATTTTGACTACCAATTTATCTATACATGCAAATCCTACTGCAGTGTTAGGTAGAAATGTTTTATTTTCCTTCTCGTTATATATCTGAGCCTCCTTCCCTGTGACCATTGACTGCATCTCCATGATCTTTCTTGCTGAAGCTGCAGTCTGCTTGTACACCCTTTTCTTTGGGGCTCTTTTAAGCGAAGTAGCCTGACTACATTAATAAATATTCTTGAGGGTGATGGCTGATTTTCACCAGTAAATGTTTTCCTTTATCTTCACTGAGAGCACTCCCTTATTCTAACCCTATTTTACTGAGAATCAAATTGGGTTGTACTTTTAAGGAGTTTGCAGCACAAATACTGTCTCTCTTTCTCCTTAAACTGCCTAGGCATTTAAAGTCTTTACAAAGAATATGCTAGAGTTTCTTCAATTTTTGAGCATGTTCTTCAGAAATTTGGTGCCTTTTCTTAGCTATTATTTATTTATAAAATATTACTTCAGTTATTTTCCTTTAGGGCAATGAAAAGCTTGCTGAGTGTTGAACATGCAGGAAGTGTATTAGGCTTAATAGTAGAATACAGGTTAAAAACTAAAAAGAAGAAACACAGATGTATGTGTCTGTAAATATCATTAGAACTGTCTGTTGAATGTCATTTTGGCAAAGGGGCAGGAAACTAACATTTATGCAGTAACTGATCAGTGTCAGGCACTGAGCCAAGCAGTTTCTATTTTTTAGTTCAGTTAATTTGCACAGTAACATTGAGAAGTAGGTGCTGTTTGTTCATTTTGCAGATGAGGAAATTGATGCTAGAGAAGTTAGGTATTTTTGCCTAACTTTACACAATTATAGGTGGAAGATCTGGTATTTGAGGCTGGGTCTTGCTGATTCCAAAGCTCATTCTTTCCATCACAGTAAAATGTGAAGCCACCGGCAAATGTTAGACTTGAAGTGGGGAGGTCGGAGGGGTCCCAAAAGGAACAAAAAATGAAGAAAAAGAATGCCTAACAGGAGGCGTGAACAAACCAAGGAGGAAATGAAAGATAGGGTATACTACTAGCTTCGTGATTGTTTTGAAAATCTCTAGTTTCTTTGAAGCTCAGTTTAATAAGCCAGGCGACAGAGTGAACAATTTTAGGATCATCAACGGTTTGTCACTTAAGGGGTAAATAGGTTTAGAACTTTAGATTTTATCTGTTTGGACATTTGGTCATTCTCTATTTTGTTTTGAAAATGAAGTAGGGATCCCCACATTGGATCCCAGTCGGATAGTTAGTAGTTATCTGAAAAGAGACAGCATTTGAAGACCAATTCTAAGTGTTTACTGTTTATAAGAGCTTTTTTTTTAAATGTGTCTATAAAACTTTTTAGTGGAACCCCAGCTTACCATTGCCTTTCATGTATAATGTGCTTACGACTAAAGATGTGAATTTTTGTTTCTTCTTAAATATCTGGGTTTCAGTAAATACTTGTTTTCACTTTGAATGAAGTTTGAATCAATATTATCAATTTTCCTTTTCATATTGACAGTCAACTTCTTCCCACATCACAGTAGATTTATTTCAGGCACGGGCAGGGAGAATGTTGTCTCTGTGCTTATAATCTGTCATTTGGCAATGGGAAAGTACTGTATCATATATTAAAGTTGTTATTGTTATCCTAATGTGATATACTGTTATTAGTTAAGTTAATAGTACCTAATAAAACACCCCCACAAAGGAGGTAAAGCTGTTTAACTGTAATGATTTTCAATTTCAATGATATGTCTTATCTACTAGCGGCTCATGAAGTAACAGTCATAATTGAATTCAGCACCTCAAGATTTCCTGACTTAGCTTTAGTGAAATATTGATTTCATGGAATTAGGTGGCAGGTGCATCGAGGAACTATTTCCTGAAAGCTTTAAATGGCTATATAAAACCTCAAGAATATTAATTCAGGTTAAATGAGTGGGTTGGAGTTGTGCTTACTTAAGATGTTTGCCAAATGGCGAGAAGCCATGATATCTCAAGTTTTGTATTTTGAAACACTGAAAAATGAAGGAAGGCAGATGACTGTTTCCTTTATAGTTACGTAAACAGAGATAATTCTCGATAATTCTAGCAACTGCTTAATCAGTTACCATTTAGTTAGTTCATTAAATAGGGCTTCAGGTTGAAAATATTTTTTCTGGAATTCCTGTGGCTCACCAATTCTCTTCCTTTCCACTCCTGTTACATTTACATATTTTTCTCCCTTTTTGTCCCTGGAGTTGTTGTCTGGAAGGGTCTCTGTGTGCCTGGCTGGAACATTGGTGTTGCTGTAAAATAATGTACAGGAAATCTTCTTTTGTCTAAAGCTGCATTTCTCCCCATGGGTCATCAAAATGCGCATTTTTTCCTAAGGAAGATGTTTATTTCTGTAAAACAGAGGTAACGCATCTATAACGTATTAGTAGCATTACTTTTGGAATTTATTAATATGTATGTGTGTAGAATTTTATAGTTTCCAAAACCATTAGCCTGAAACAGTATTGTTTATTCTCTTTCTACATTTGCATGGATCTTAGGCATTCTTAACTTTATCTTACTGGGTTTTTTCTATATGGAAAAGTATTAATATGGCTTATAGGAAACATAAGCATTTCTGCAATCTCTCCTCCTAACTTATGCCTCTCGTGAATTATATTTTCCTGAGGGTGAAATTAAAGAACTAGGTGTATTAAATTTCTTTTAGGCATACTGCCAGATTCTTAGACGTATTTTTAAGTGTCAAAACTTTTAAGTCTGGGGAAGGGAAGGATGCTTAACTTCACTGGCCTTTGTATTTACTCTTCCTTTCTCAAAGCACATTGATTCCATAAGCGCTCTTGCCTAGAAGTTAGGCCCTTTGTAAAGTTTGTTTTTACCTTACAATTCGATATGAATTCTGTGGATGTATTTCATGCCCTTCCAAGTAACTATATTTGAATTTCACAAAACTTCTGTTTTATAGCAGAAAGCTATATTTACTAAATATCTTCCTATGGTAATACTTCTAATTAAAGCAGATAACTACCACTAAACAAATTGTCTTGAGAATATAAGTGGACAAAGAAAGAGGAAAAGGAGGAGAGAGGAAGAGAGAACACAATTAAGTTAAATTGACATTTGTCCCGTGGTATGAATGGCAATCTTAACACAGTAGTGGTGGGCGTAGTTAACTTTAGGCATTTCCTTTATCAGACATTTAAAGGTAAAAATTTCCCCATAGCCAGCGAAACTCTGAGGTGAATTCTTTTGACATTCTGCTGATCAAAGAATTTCCCATGAATAGTACCAGATTCTTCTGCAGAGAAGGAGTAGGAGCATGAATCAGATATGGATGAGAAAACTCTGCCTTTTTCTGAGCCATAGGAAGCCGTGATAAATGTTTATTGACTGTGTAATGTGTTAGTTGTGTTTTATATTGAGGAAGATACATATGTGATTGAAACCTACCAATGAAAGGTCATACAATTGGGAACAAAATTAGAAAAATTTAAATCTTGTGTGAATCCACCTTTGATAGGGAAGTGACTTTTCAGTTAAAGCTATAAAAGTGCAAAGGAAAAGAAGATGGACATAACTGACTACAGAAATTTGTATGTGCTGCATATCAAAAATATTAAGTGATGGTGGGGAAAATATTGCCAGTTAATATGCTGAAGGTATGATATAAAGAGATTATTAAAACAGCTAAGAAAAAAATCATGACCTTAGAGTATCGTGGTAAAAGGAAATGAACAAAAGAGCTCCAATGTAAAAAACTAAGGAATAAACAAGTATGTGGATCAGCATGTGATCTTGCTAATAATCATAGATATGCAAGGTAAGGTAGCCACTAAAGATTGTTTCTTCATTTACCTAATAAATTAATCAGTCCATACACTTCACCCTGACTCCAAATGATGTTTCCTGCTATATGTTGCTGGTGAGAGTGTAAACCAAAAGAACTCATTTGAAAAGCCAGTTGGCATTATTTGCAGAAGGTCAGTACACAACTTACACATCCCAAATTAATAATGCCACCTCTGCATGCCATCTTAAAATATTTCTGAATGTAAGAAAAAATATTCTGAGAAATTCATAGTAATGCTATCTCAGTTACAAAGGACATAATTTAAATGCTTACCAGTGATATCAGTGGTTCTCAAACTTGGCTGTAAATTAGAATCATTTGGAAAGATATAAGAAAATGATACCTGGGCGCAACCCAGAGATTTTTACTTAATAATTAGTTTGGAGTTGCTTAAAGATTTGCATTAAAAGAATTGCCCTAAAAATTCTGAGATACAGTCGTGTTGAAAAACATGGACTTGAAACAAGTTAATAGAATATTTTTATACATTGAAATATTTACGATGGTTTTATAGTATGGTGAGGGTATAATATAAAATGAAATATTGCAATTCAATACTTAGAAAAATTATAACTTTAAAATAGAAGGACACCAGTAAAATAGGCTAAAAGAAAATTTATAAAATGTTCACAGTTGTTTTAAGGAGATTTTGAGTGATTTTTTTCATCTTTTCATCCATTGACAGATAATTTAGTAATGTCTTATATTACCTTTTAAAATAAAAACTATATTTAAAAGAAAGATTCCTGCTGGTGAATCCTCTAGGTAATTTCTTATTCATAAGTTATTTCTACCTGTGAATACAGAGATTTATTCTGATTTCTAAAATCACCATGTCCTGAGGTTAGAGTTACACTTCATTATTATAATGAAATCCTTCATAAGATTTTTTTTTCCTTTTTGCCATCTCAGAAATATTTTCTCATGTAGTTTTCTGACTGTTGGAATTTAACAATCTCAAGTCGGCCATTTTTCTCTTTTTTTATTGCTCTGCATCTGTGCCTATCAGTTTCTAAATACCACCTCTGTTCTGATGGTTCCCCAGTGTTTATCTCTAACCCCAGCATTAACTCTGTGGTGTGTGTATGTATCTGAATTTGGATGCATACATTTAAATTAGTAAGTCCAGCACTAAATTTATCTTAGTTTCTTTCCCAAACCGATCTTTTCTATATTAACTGTCTTAGTTAATTATACCACTGTTTCTCTGCAGTTGCCAAAGCAATCCCAGAGTCCTTCTCCTGCCTGTCTCACATATCTAGTTCGTGTTTATGACTTGCTCTGAACCCTCCTCACACAGTATTTCTTCTCCTGCATTTCTTGACTCTGTATCCCATCTTTGCCCCACCATCCTTACTCTGGTGACGTTCTTATGGTCTTTGCAGCAGTCTAGTATTGAGGCTCCTATTTGATCTGTCTCTAGGCATGTCTCATTCTAGATCTATCCTCATTCTAAGGGCATTTCCCTCCTTAAAATCCTGGGGCTCTTTATCATGTCTCTCATGAAGTCTAAGCTCTTGGCCATGGGATTTAAACTATGGTATCAACGTCATGTGCATGGCATGGTGCATATATCTTCACTCTGGAAGCTGATCCCAACCCTAATCTCCCTCCCATTCACTCTCTGGAAATACCAAATAAATAGTCATGTTTCTGTGCACCACATTCACTTGTATCCTTCTGTGCCTTCTTCATGCTGCTCCTCCTGGAATGACCTCTTCACTTCCATTTTGGATAGATTAACAAAAATGTAAGGATTAATACTGTCTGCCATTTACTAGGGTGAGGAAAATAGTTACCCTCAATGGAAAGTAATTTGGAAGCAACTATCAAAAGTTTTAAATCATCCTTTTAATCTAAAAATTCTTTCTGGAATCTATTCTAGAGAAATAGCTATCCAGATTTTCCCAGTCTGTTTGGGCTGCTTTACCAGAATACCATAGACTGGGTGGTTTATAAACAACAAAAATGTGATTCTCTCAGTTCTGGAGGCTGCAGCAGAGTCTAAGAACAGGGTGCCTGCACATGTGGAGTCTGGGGAGGGCCTGCTTTCTGGCCCACTGGACGTCCCACTTCACATTGTCCTTGCATGGCAAAGGGACAGAAAACTCTCCAGAGTCTCTTTTATAAGGACACACGTCCCATTCATGAGAGCTTTATTCTCATGGCCTAATGATCTCCTGCAGGCCCCAAACTCCACCTGCCGTGACTTTGGATACTAGGTTTCAACATATGAATTTTGGAGGTTGGGGACACAAGCATTCAATCTATAGCTCATATATATAAAGAAGTACATACCAGATTATTTAGTGCAGCACTATTTTAATGGGTAAAATTAGATACAAACTAAATATTAAAGAAGGGAATACTTTACAGATTTATGGTATACCACTCTATGGGGTATTAAAGGTACTAAACGAATAGTAAGAATATTCAGTGATCTATATACAATGTCAAGAGTGAAAAATATTCTGTGAGAAAAATCTCCTGGTTGTGTTATGAAGTAAAAAAGTATGTACCTACCAGTATGCACTGACTGTTTTCATTTGCATTGAAAATAAATTTTAAAATACCAAAAATAAATTAAAAATATATGAATACAGGCATATATGAATGCAAATAGGAAAAGCTCTGGAAGAAAACATGATAGATCCTTAATAGTCATTACTTCTAAGTAGGAGGTACAATTGGAGGAAGTTGGGAGGGACTCATTACTTTTAAAGATTTTATTTTATTGTTTTTTAAATGTTTTATTTATTTTTGATACAGAGAGAGACAGAGCAGGAGAGGGGGAGGGGCAGAGAGAGAAGGAGGCACAGAACCGGAAGCAGGCTCCAGGCTCTGAGCTAGCTGTCAGCACAGAGCCTGACGCGGGGCTCGAACCCACGAACGGGAGATCTGACCTGAGCCGAAGTCGGAGGCTTAACCAACTGAGC
>PJEM01015845.1:0-28248 GCA_004023845.1 Helogale parvula | reverse complement strand
CATTTGGTTGTGGAAGAGACCATGACTACACAGCCAACCACACCGACCACCCCAGAGCAGACCACCCCCACAGAACATTTGGTTGTGCAAGAGACCACGACTACACAGCTGACCACGACTACAGAGACCACTCCAGAACAGACCACCCCCACAGAACGTTTGGTTGTGGAAGAGACCATGACTACACAGCTGACCACGACTACAGAGACCACCCCGGGACAGACCACCCCCACAGAACCATTAGCTGTGGAAAAGACCACCACTGCACAGCAGATCACAGTCAGAGAGACCACCCCAAAACAGACCACCCCCACAGAATTATTCTACACCAAAGAGGCTACCACCACCATTTCAATGGAGATACAAACCATGATCACCACCAAACCAAATTGTAAGGATGATTCTACCATCAAAATTAAGCAGAAGACAAATCAGCAGACAGACCTGAATACGTTCCAGCAGACAGACATATTCCAGCAGGTAGACCTGGATACATTCCAGAAGATGAACCTGGATACATCCCAGGAGACCAATCTAGATACATTCCAGCAGATGGATCTGGATAAGTTCCAGAAGATGGACCTGGATACGTTCCAGCAGACAGATCTGGATACATTCCAGCAGATGGATCTGGATACATTACAGCAGACAGATCTGGATACATTCCAGCAGACGGATCTGGATACATTCCGGCGGATGGATCTGGATAAGTTCCAGAAGATGGACCTGGATACATTCCAGAAGATGGACCTGGATACGTTCCAGCAGACAGATCTGGATACATTCCAGCAGACGGATCTGGATACATTCCAGCAGATGGATCTGGATAAGTTCCAAAAGATGGACCTGGATACATTTCAGCAGTCCAACCTGGATATGTTACAGCAGATGGACCTGGATGCGTTCCAGGAGTCTGACCTGGATACGTTCCAGGAGACATACCTGGATACAGACCTACAGCCATACTAGGTTACAGTTCAGAGGACAGTGCAGCAGGTGTATCCAGTTACTGTCCAGCAGATGGCCCTCAATTACTCTGAGTAGTAGACACGTCTTTGACAAAATTCTAGTCATTGATTTACGGGACAAATCATTGTCATGAGGCAAAAGCAGATGGAGTCAGCTAAGAAATGTCATGTCATTTGTCCCTCTGTATGTTACAAAGCTCTCCAAGTTCTTCATGAATATGAAGTTTTGTACTATGGGAGTACGGTGGAATACTTAGATTTTGTAATTTTTGTGTTCATGTTTTAAAATTTCCTTTATGTCTACTTGTGATGTGATTTTCAGAGGCTGTTTAGCACAGAGTATAGTTCTATTGCCTACAAAGCTATGTGTATATGCCCAGTGAGGATCTGTCTTTGAGGTGAATGAGCTAGAGTGATGATTTCAATGGGGTACTATTTCTGTCAAATTAACAAAGATAATAAACTTCTGGGCATTTTTCAGAAATCTGTTCAATAGTTGTTTGGTTACTCTATGTCTGGTTCCAAATGATTTTATAAACAATTCTCCATATATCACAGAAAAAGTATCTAAGAAACTATATTCTGTTGCCCACCCATCTATTGGTCTGAGACCTTCGATTATGTATGAACTATAATAACTGGGATCCTTGACTTCAAGTGGACACATGGAGCATGTGGTGATTAAGACAGTTGTCATGATCTCACAAATGGTAGGAGAGGCAGGATCTGAACCCAGGAGGTCTGTAAGCAAAGTCCACAGGCTGGGGGAAATGTTCTTCACTGACCTAAGTCAGAGTCGATTATGCCCACAATATGTGGGGTCCCTGATCTTGAGGAAGTTCATCTGGTGTGGGTGAAAGAAGCCTGGGGAAATACAGTGACCTGGGTGAAAACTCTAACCTGAGTGGGGAGGGTGGGGGATAGTGGCATTGAAAACAGAGGAGGTGGAAACAGCAGAAACACGTCAATTGAGATTTCAGAAAAGTGGTATGGGATCTGGAATTTGGAAAAAAATATCCATAGGTAAGAAGTGAGACAAAGTGAAGGCAGATGACTGCATATGTGAAAGGAAACAAAAGAGAAAATCCTAGAAGCTGGATGCAGGGATGACACTGCTTTTGGTCATTTACATGTTCGTGAGAAAGATCTGAAAATGTTTTAATTCAAAATTTACGGAGAGAGGATGATGTGACATCCAATGCCTTGTCACAATTCTACTAAGAACAAAGAGTCAGGAGCAGGGGATGGTAAAAGCACTACTTTTTAGAGTCTCTCCTCGTGGCAGGGAAGAATATAACAGGTGGGGTGGAAGAGTGACATTTTACACTCACCAACACCCACTACCTACACTGAAGATTGTCAGTGGCCAATTCAGAGTGTGACAGGCTCAGAGTGACATTTGATGTTATCATCAACATCAACACTGACATTTATCTTTCCCTTGCCATGTCCAGGCACTGTGCTAAGGTTTTCCATGGAGCTGGCATACATTCATTCATTCACTCATTCATTTAACACATAATTTATTGAGCACTGACTTTGCCAGTTCATGTCACAGGTCCTGGAGATACAGTAGCTCAAAGGAGATCGATGATTTGCCCCACTGAACTACCAAAGGAGAAAGTGATGATAAAGTCACAAATATACAAAACAGAGAGGAAGAGTAAAGAAGGATGGACAACAGGGGAGACTACTATTTGGAGAAGACTTGAGCCAACCATGAATAAAATGAAAGATCAGGGAAGGTGACTCTCTGGGGTAAAGGTGTTCCACATGGAGGAAGCATTCAGTGTACATGCTTAATTTATTTATTATCTACTGTGAGTTCCTACTATGTGCCAGATACTATTCTAGGGATAGAAAATGGTAGCAAACCATGAAGAAGAAAAAAAATCACTCTCTTTATAGTGCTCATATTCCAATGACTGGTTCATGTTTGGCACGTTCAGAAATATCTATAATTGTAGTAGCATGTCTGCATCTCCTAACACTGCTCAGTGTTGGAAATGTCTCTTCTCCCTTAGAAAACCACATTTCAGCACCGACTTTCTGCAGAAACCCACAACCATGGCAGTGCCAACACATCTCACTGGCCATTCGTCTATCCACCTTCTTCCCCAGCCTCCCTATAAAATTGTTTTTGGCCAAACAAGCAAAGGAGGCTTGTCATCTAACTCTTGGTGGCACACCTTAGCTTGTAGAGCACCTCTCCAATCCTGACCTCTGTCATCACATGGAGTCATGTCCTGTGTGTCTTGTATCCAAATTTCCCTCTTCTTAGAGGGACAACAATCATTGGACTGCAGTCCATCCTCCTATAGTATAACCTCGTCTTAACCTGATTACATCCGTAAAGTTTCTATTTCCAATCAAGGTCACATTCACAGGTTCCACATAGGCGTGAAGTTTTGGGAGAAACTATTCAACCCAGCACAGTCACCCAAAAGCAATAACAAATAGCCAAAAAGAGAGAGAAGTGAACGTGAAAGAGGGCAACTCTAAACACTCGGAAGTAAATGAAATGAACAAAGTAGGAAAGGGCAGACAATAAGATTTTATCAGGAGCATGAAAAATAGTGACCTGCTACCCTCCTAATTTTACATTTGTCCTTATCTAAGGACAGGTTAGGAATCCACTGCCTGTGTGTGTAAATTGTCTTTCCAGTCTGACCAGGTGATGCCCAGCCCCTGCCATGGATTCACCTGAAGATTCTCTTTAAAGATACTGACTACTGAATACTGAAAATGAACCATGGGCTGAGGGGTGGAGGGGGAGGGAGGAAGGAGGTGATGGTCATGGTGAGGGGCACTTGTGGGGAGAAGCACTGGGTGTTATATGGAAACCAATTTGACAATAAACTATTAAAAGAATAAAGATACTGATGCTTTGGTCCCATGCCCAGAGATTCTGATATAATTGGTAGAGATATGGCCTGAGAAATGGATTTTTAAATTTCCCAGGTAATTATAAATGCACAACCAAGGTTGAAAGACACTGTTCTAGATTAATTAAGTCAGAATCTCTCGTGTGTACCCTGGTAGTCATATTTTTATTTAATTCCCAAGTAGTTCTCATGTGATACCCTGGTTGAGAACTACTCATACATCTTCTGTATGTATTTTATACAATTAACATATATTTATTTATCATATGCTATGTCCCAAGTACTGTGCAAAACACTGGATAAAGGAGAGGTGATCTAACAGACAAGCCATAACCTCCTAGAAGCTCAGTGTCAGTGTCAGAACCAAGATAACACATTGGAGGCATGTGAGGGACACAGAAGCCTGGGTGGTGGGGGCGGGGGGGTTGTCAGGGGAAGTTTGCTGCCTTTGAGTTTCTAAAATTATATGAATCAAGCATCTACTTTGACACACTTACCAAATCTGTTTCTTATAAAGGCTCTGTGCCTTGCACTTGTCCCTTCCCATAATCCTCACTACATCCCTGTAAAGTCAGCAGTTTTATTCCCAATTATAAACAAAGTGATCTAAAGCTTAGAGACATGAGTTGCCTAACATCACAGAGTTCGTGTGTCTGGCCTAGAAGAGGAGCCAGATTCCCCAAAATGTTAACTCCTGGCTCTCAGTCCATGTACATCACAGGCTAGGACAGGTTTTGGCACAAAGCATTTCTTAACATTTCCTAATATTTCAAACAAGAACCATATTGTAGCTGTCTGGTATTTTCCAATGATGAAATGTGATGTAAATCAGTGGTACATAAAGTGTGGCCTGAACACCAGAAGCACCTGGGTAGCTTCAGAAATGCTAATTCTCAGACTCTACCCCAGACATATTGAATCAGAATCTCTGAGGCTGAGGCTCAGGAATAGCTACTTTATAAAATTATTTTTTATTGTAGATTAAAGCACAACATAAAATCTACCATCCTAATCATATAAAGTACTTTAACAATTTTTAATTCAGTAGTGTTAAGCATATTCCATTGTTGTGAAACAGATCTCCAGAATTTCTTCATCAGAAACTCTAGACCCATTAAACAACTCCGCTTCCTCCCTCCCCCTATTCTCTGGTAACTGCCATTCTACTTCTTGTGTCTATGGATATGACTTCTCTAGATACCTTAAAAGTGTAACCTTACACTATTTGCATTTTATGACTGGCTGGTTTCACTTAGCATAATGTCCTCAAAGTTCATCCATGCTGTAGCATGTGATAGAAATTCCTTCCTTTTCCAGGCTGAATAGTATACGATTCTATGTGTATGCCACAATCTGTCTATCCATCCTTCCATATATGGACATTTGAGTTACTCTCACCTCTTGACTATTGTTAACAGTGCTGCTATGAACAAGGGTGTGCAAATATATATTTAAGATCCTGCTTTCATTCCTTTTGTAAATATACCCAGAAGGAAGGTTGGATCATATAATTGCTCTATTTTTAATTTTTTGAGAAACAGCCATAATGTTGTCAATAGAGATTGAACCATTTTATAGTCCTATTGATAGAGCAAAAGCCTTCCAGTTTCTCCTCATCCTTACTAACACTAGTCATATTCTGTTTCTACTAGCAGCCACCCTAGTGAGTGTGAGTTGATATCACATCGTGGTTTTCATTTTTACTCCTCTAGTGATTAGTACTGAGCAAGTAATACCTCTTGCCTACTATCAGGAGTAGAAGTTCAAGGGTTTCTGCCCATTGCATCTTGGTATTGGAATCGCCAAGGAAAACAGTGCAGTCATGCCCCGGATGGAAGGATGCTTTACTCACACAGAAAAGAGAAAGAGCAAGATCAGTTTCAGTAGTGGGCATCAGCTCCGTATGTCTTCGGTGCTCCCGGCAGCGGATGCAGGACTGTTAGCGTACAGCACATCCCTCCTATGCGGCAGCAGAAGGACTCTATCTCCTCTCCACAAAGAACAGATACAGTGATGGGACTGGCCCATCGCCGTATAATGTGCCTGTTTTAGCAGAACAAAGGAGCACAAACTGAAACAAGAAATGATAATCCCACACAAACCGTTAAGTCCAGCACAAGCTGGGTACGCTCCGTATCTCTTGGTTAAAAAAAGTATTTATTATTCCAGGTCCAAGGCTCATTCTTATGTGGCCTGGTAGGGGTCAAAACTTTGCGCAGATTCCCCCCCCCTTTTTTTTTAAAATAGTGATGTTAAGCATCTTTTTATGATTGTTGACCAATCATGTATCATCTTTGGAAAGCTGTTTATTCAAATCCCTCATCCAATGTTTAACTGAGCTATATGATTTTTGTTGTTGAGCCGTAGGTATTCTTTATATATTCTGGGTATTAACACCTTGTCAGATATGTGATTTGCAAATATTTTTTCATTCCGCAGGTTGCATTTTCACTCTGTGGATTTTGCCCATTAATGTACATATGACAGTCCCTTAGGTCTATTTTTGCTTTTGTTGCTCATGCTTTTTGCTTTCTTATCCAAGAAATCATTGCTGAATTCGTTGTCATGACACTTTTCTCCTGCTTTTTGAGGAGGTTATTTCGGGGGCTTTTTTGTTATTCTTCTGATTTGTCTGTGTGTTTGGTTTTTGTCCTGTGGGAGCTTTCATTCTTTTGCATGTAGCTTTTCAGTTTCTTCACAACATTTGTTGAAGAGATAGTCTTTTTTCTTACCAAGTGGTCTTGACACCAGTGTCAAAGATAATTGGACAATATATGTGTCTGTCATTCTCTCACTGACATATTTCACTTAGCATAATACATTCTAGCTTGTCATGGCAAATGGCAAATTTCACTCTTTTTGATCGCTAATATTCCATTGTATATACATACACCACATCTTTATCCATTCATCAGCCAATGAACCTATGGGCTCCCTCCATAATTCGGCTATTGATCATAGTGCTTCTATAAACATTGGGATGCACGTGACCTTTGGAATCAGAATTTTTGTATCCTTTGGATTAATACCTAGCAGTGCAATTACTGAATTGTAGGGTAGTTCTATTTTTAGTTTTTTGAGAAACATCATACTGTTCTCCAGAGTGGCTGCAGCAGTTTTCATTTAATCAGTAGTGCAGGAGAGTACCCCTTTCTCCACATCATTGATGACACCTGTTGCTTCTTGTGCAACTTTTAAAAATGGCAGCAGTAATTTCTTTTTAAATTTTTTAAGAATAGTTTTTATATATTTTTGAGAGACAGAGACGGTGTGAGCAGGGGAGGGTCAGAGAGAGAGGGAGATACAGAATCTGAAGCAGGCTCCAAGCTCTGAGCTGTCAGCACAGAGCCCGATGTGGGACTCAAACCCACGAACCATGAGATCACGACCTGAGCTGAAGCAGGACGCTTAACTGCCTTCGCCACCCAGGCGCCCCTCTTTCTTATCAGTAAAGCATAATCTAACGTATACTGTCTACAGGAAACTCAGATTACATCTAAGGTCACACATGAATTGTAATTGAAAGCATAGAAAAAGATATTTCATGCTAATGAAAACCAAAAGAGATCAGAGGTGGTCACACTAATATACACTATAAATCAGAAACTGTTACAAGAGACAAAGAAGGTCACTATATGATAAGGGGGTCCAATTCACCAAGAAGAAAAACAAATATTTAGGCCAAACATCAGAGCTCCTAAATATATGAAGCAAGCTTTGACTTGAATTGAGGTCATGTCAAAACTGAAGTCTAGTCAAAAGACTAGAATTGAAGGGAGAAAGAGACAACAGCACATAAATCCCATTTGGTCATTGTATATAATTCTTTTTATACATTGTTGGATTTGATTAACTAGTATCTTGTTGAGTTTTACATTCATATTCATGCATGAATGTACATGTTGCTCTGTAGCTTTCTTTCTTGTAATGTGTTTGTCTGGTTTTAGTATTCCGGTGATGCTGGCTTCATAAAATATGTTCAGAAGTATTCCCTCTGCTTCTGTCATCTGAAAAAGGTTGTAGAAAATTGATATAATTTCTTCCTTAAGTGTTTGGTAGAATTCACCTGTGAACCCACCTGGGCCTGATGCTTTCTATTGTGGAAGATTATTAATTACTGATTCAGTTTCTTTAATATAGAACCAATCTATTTGTTCTTATGTGAATTTTGGCACATGTGTCTTTCAAGAATTGGTACATTTCATAGAGTTTATCAAATTTGTGGGCATAAAGTTGTTCATGGTGTTCCTTTATTATATATTTAATCTCCATAGGATCGGAAGTGATGCCCCCTCTTTTATTTCTGGTATTAGTCATTTGTGTTCTCTTTCTTTTTTTCTTAATTAGTCTGGCTAGAGTCTTGTCAATTTTAGGGAACTTTTCAAACAATTCCTTTTTAGTTTCATTTGTTTCCTCTATCAATTTCTTGGTTTTAATCTCATTAATTTCTTTTCTAATAATAATAATTTCTTTTTTCCTGCTTATTACAGATTTAGTTCGCTCTTCTATTTCCAGTTCCCTAAGGTGGAAACTTAAATATTTTGTATTACATATTGTTTTCTTTTCTGATATATGCATTCACTGTCATAAGTTTCCCTTCCTGAGGTCTTGATAAGCTGTATTTTCATTTTCCTGTAGTTCAAACAATTTAAAATTTCCTCTTGAGATTTCTTTGTGGACTCGTGTTATTGAGAATGGTGTTGTTTAATCTCCAGGTATTTGGGGATTTTCAGGTATTTTTCTGTTATTGATTTCTAGCTCAATTCCACTGTGGCCTGAGAGAAGATATTATATAATTACTTTTTTCAATTAAAAAGAATGAAAAAATAGGGAACCTGAATGGCTCAGTTAGCTGAGCTTCCAACTCTTGATTTTGGCTTAGGTCATCATCCCAAGGTTGTGGGATTGAGCCCTGCTGAGTGTGGTGCCGGTTTAAGATTATCTCTCTATCTCCCTCTGCCCCTCTCCCTGGCTTGCACACCCTGTCTCTTGAAAGAAAAAGAGAGAGAGAGAGAGAGAGAGAAAGACAGAGAGAGAGAGAGAGAGAGAGAGAGAGAGAGAGAGAGAGAGAAGAGAAGAGAAAAGGAAAGGAAAGGAAAGGAAAGGAAAGGAAAGGAAAGGAAAGGAAAGGAAAGGAAAGGAAAGGAAAGAAAGAGTCTATATGCAGCTAGAGAAAGAATCCATAATGCATTTTTATGTGAAAAAATGTGAGGAGCTAAGCAGCAATTTTAATCTACTCTCTTTAATATAATTGTTTAGTGTGTAGATGTACGTACCGATATTTTCTTTCATTTTTAATAGGTACAGTTTATTGTATATGAATTACAATTTTTAAATTTGTTTTCATTTTTTAATTCCAGTATAACTAACATATAGTGTTATATTAGTTTCAAGTGATTCAACACTTACATACACCACCCTGTGCTCATCATGATAAGTGCATCTTAATCCCTTTCACCTGCTTTACCCATCCCCCCTCCACACCTTCCTTCTGGTGACCATCTATTTGTTTTCTATAGCTAAGACTCTGGGTTTTTTGTTTGTTTGTTTCCTTCTTCTTTGTTTTATTTCTTAAATTCCAAATATGGGTAAAATCAGATGGTCTTCGTCTTTCTCTGACTAACTTATTTCACTTAGCATTATCCCCTCTAGCTCCGTCCATTTCATTGCAAATGGCAAGATTTCATTCTTTATTTTTTGCTAATATTCCATTATGTATAGATATAGATATTACCTCTTCTTTATAGATTTATGTATTGATGGATACCTGGGTTGTTTCCATAATTTGGCTATTATAAATAATGCTGCAATAGACATTAGGGTGTATATATCTTTTAAATTTTGTGTTTTTGTATTTTTTGAGTAAATACCCAATAGTACAATTAGTGGATCATATGGTAATTCTATTTTTACTTTTTTGAGGAACCTCCATACTTTTTTCCACAGTGGCAGCACTAGTTTGCATTCCTCCCAACAGTGCACAAGGGTTCCATTTTCTCCCTATCCTCATTAACACTTGCTTTTTTGTGTGTGTCTTTTCAAGAATAGCCATTCTGACAGGTATGAGGTGATGCCTCATTGTGATTTTGATTTGCATTCTCCTGATGACTAGTGATTAAGCATCTCTTCAAGTGTCTGTTGGCATATATATGTTTTAATATATTTATATTATTTAATGTAAATATAAATATAATTAATATATTTTGTTGTTTTTAATTTTAGAAAGAGAGAGGTGGTGGGTAAAGGAGCAGAGGGAGAGGAGAGAGAGAAAGAGAGAGAGAGAGAGAGAGAGAGAGAGAGAGAGAGACTTAAGTAGGCTTAAGTAGGTCCAGTGCAGAGTCTGATGTGGGACTCGATCTCATGGTTGTGAGATCATAACCTGAACCAAAATCAAGAGTCAGACACTTACCCAACTGAGCCACCCATATGCCTCATTTTTCTATATATTTTGGATACTAACCCCTTATTGGATATATCATTTGCAAATATCTTCTCATATTCAATGTGTTATATTTTTGTTTTGTTGACTGTTTCCTTTGCTGTGCAGAAGCTTTTCATTTTTATATAGTGTCAATGGTTTATTTTTGCTTTGTTTCCCTTGCTTCAGTAGACATATCTAGAAAAATATTGCTATGGCTGTTGTCAGAGAAACTGCCTATGTTCTCTCTAGGATTTTTTGGTTTCAAGTTTCACATTCAGGTCTTAAATCCATTTTAGTTTATTTTTGTGTGTGGTATAAGAAAGTGGTCCAGTTTCATTCTTTTGCATGTAACTGAACATAGATGCAAAAATCCTCAACGAGATATTAGCAAACCAAATTGAACAATACATTAAAAAGATCACCACGATCAACTAGAAATTTTTCCTGGGATGCAAATGTGGTTCAGTATTCACAAAGCAATCAATGTGATGCATCTCGTCAACAAGAGAAAGGATAGTAGCCATTCGATCATTTCAACAGATGGAAAAAAGTATTTGATAAAGTACAACATTCATTCATAATAAAGCCCCTCAACAAAGTATTATAATATAATAAAGGCCATATATGAAAACCCCACAGCTTACATCATAGTCAGTGGTGAGAAACTGAAAGCTTTTCCCCAAGATCAGGAACAAAACAAAGATTTCCATTCTCACCAGTTTTATTCAACATCGTTCTGGAAGTTCTAAACACCACAATCAGAAAACAAACAAACAAACAAACAAATAAATAAATAAATAAAAGGCATCCAAGGTGATATGGAAGAAGTAAAACTTCTTGCAGATGACATGATGCTATATATAGAAAACCCTAAAGACTTTACAAAAAAAAAACTAGAAATAAAAAAGAATTCAGTTACATCACAGGGTACAAAATCAATATACAGAAATCTGTTGCATTTTTATGCACTAATAATGAAATAGCAGAAAGAGAAATTAAGAAAACAATCCCATTTACAATTGCACCAAAAATAATAAAATACCTAGGAATAAATTTAATGAAGGATGCAAAAGACCCTGTACTCTAAAAACATGATTGAAAGAAATTGAAGACAACACAAACAAATGCAAAGATGTTCCATGCTCATGGGTTGGGAGAACAAACATTGTTAAAATGTGTGTGCTAACCAAAGCAATCTACAGATTTAATGCAATCCCTATTAAAAACCAATGTTGTTTTTCACAAAACTAAAACAAATAATCCTAAATTTTAAAAACAACAAAAGACCCTGAATAGCCAAAAAAAAAAAAAAATCTTGAAAATGAAGAACAAAACTGGAGGTATCACAATCTCAGATTTCAGGATACACTATAAAGCTGTAGTAATCAAAACAGTATGATGGTGACACAAAAATAGATACATAGATCAATGGGAGAGAATAGATAACCCACAAATAAACCCACAATTATATGCTCAATTAATTTCGACAAAGAAGGCAAGAATATGCAATGGGAAAATGTATCTTCAACAAATGGTGTTGAGAAAACTGACTACTGCATTTTTAAATTTGTTAAAATCTTGATGAATGATCCAGGTCAGCTTGAAAAGAATGTGTATTGAGCTATTGTTGGATAAAGTAGTCTATACATGTCAGTTAGATCCCGTTCATTGGTGGTGGTATTGAGTTCAACTCTGTCCTTACTGATTTTCTTCCTCAATCTTCCCATTTCTACTAGAGATGTGTTGAAGTCTCCAACTATGATGGTGGACTTCTGCCTCTCTCTTCAAATCTATTACTCTGTCTCACGTAGCTTGATGCTCTGTTGTTAGGCGTATGTACATTAGTTATGCTTTCTTAGAACATTGTCCCTCCCTCATTATGTAATGCTGTTTTTTTTTTTAGCCCTTATGACTTTCCTTGTTTAGAGCCTCCTCCATCTGAAATTAATGGAACTATTATAGTTTTTTTTTCTTTTTGATTAGTGTCAGCATGGTATTGTTCTCCATCAAGCTAATTTTATTTATAAGTGTCTTTACATTTAAGGTGAGTTTCTTATACCCAACACATAGATCCTGCATGGGCTTTAAACTGTCTCAAATCTCCTAAGGAGTTTGTTCCTGCTTCTTCTCAGAAGCCCATGGTCTCTTGCTCTCTTTAGTGGCTTCTTGTGGGACTGCATTCTAACTTGGCTGAGGTGCTCACTGTTTTCACTTCCAAATTAAGCCTGATCCCATTCGGACTTTGAGTCAGGCAAGACAGTACCTTTGGCAGCCCCCAGACAGGCCAGGACATTGGACACAGAGCCCTCCCTAGGGCCAAGCCCCAGTATGAGGCTTTCTCTTAGTTGTACCGCACTATGCCTAGCAGCGGAAGGGGGCATAGATGGGAATGCACAGTGCCATACAATTTCCTACTGCTTTCACAAGAGTTTATTCCTAGTTTATTTTTATCTGAAAACTGCAGTTTTTCAACTAGTCTCTTGAGTTCTCATGACACTGTTCTTGTCATACATTGTTGTTAACTCTGTTGGAAATCTTAGTTTGCCAGCCTGCTGATATCACTCAGGAATGTGTATTTTAATAAGCTTTCTAGATGAGTCTGAAGCACAGTAATGTTGGCCAAGCAATATTTCAAATCAGCCTAAAGGAAAACGTCTTGATCCATTTAGAAAATAGCTATTGTTCAAGATACATGGCTGAGCTCCATTGCATACTATAGATTTTTGGCAGAGCACCAGTAGCTACGTAACTGCTGGGGAAATGGGAGAGGTGGAGCCACTCCTGAGTGTGTATTCATGGGGAGGGGGAGGGTTACAGAACTAACCACAGCCCCGAAGCCCACTGTCAATCTGAAATTACCATCTCCATTCCTGTCCTCCCAGGGTAGGGGCTCCTGCACCCCCATGTGCCTTTCCTGAGCTACTGCTACCACTCCCGAGGTCAGATTGGACACTCCCATCCTTTTCTGTCCTCTTCTCAATGAGCGGTTATTTCATTTCTCTCTTCCTCAACAAGATCTCAGACACCTGTGCACAAAGACCATGTCTTTGGGTTCCTTTGATTCCCAGAGGCAGAATGGGTTGATATCACTCAGAAGCCTGGGTTCCCATGTGGCTGTCCCTTGAGAAGCAGTACAAGAGCCCTTAGTCACATTCCACCTCTGTAAAATAGGAAGGGGATTGCACCCACTTTATTGGGTGGACTACCAACATCAGGCCTGACACTGAGTAGGGCTCAGTAAAAGGGAACTAATGCCACTTGCCCATAAGCAGGCTTCCAATAAATTGCAGATCAGGTTACTTTCTAAGGCAGCAAACTCCCCACTGGGCATTCAAGCAAAGGCTGGCAGACCTGTCCAGCTCTGCATGAGATACCCTGAAGAAATGTTTCTATTCAATTCAGAAAGTGAAGGAAATTCTTTTCGCCAAATGTTATGGGCACAACTAGATATCCATAAGAAAAAAATATGAAAATTGACCATTGTCTCACACCGTATGCAAAAAGAAAATCTGAAAATGAAAAAGACCTAATTGTGAAAGGGATTCCCTACCCAACTACCTAGTGTGTTGCTTTCTTTCCATGGTCACAACTTGTTTGGCCTGATCCAGTAGCAACTTCTATTCCCTTGTCAACCAGTTATCCATCCAAAACTAGATCTTCCCTCCAGATGGATCAGGGTCATGGAGACAGAGGCAAAATAAGAGACCTTTCAATGTTCAATGACATCCCCTATTGCTTCCCAGTGAGCCAGTGTAAGACTCCACTGGGGATGCAAATTCAACCAACTCATCATAATTCTAGCTACCTGTAATATTCCATATTAAATAACCAACCAGGGGCCATAGAAGCAATAGACTGGAGTCAGTCTCTATGTTGTCACTTAGGATACCACTTAATACAGGTTTCTAAAGCAGTATTATCATTTGAAAACATAGAGAGTAGTGTTTGGGGTTGTGAGGTTGGAATCATGGATATGAAGAGTTGCTTCTCCTACGTCCCACCGCTTTTGTCTTAAACTTATCTAAACACCTGCTCCAAAGAGAATGCTCCCTCTGAGCATCACTTGCATTATGCTCACACTTCTTGGCTATCTGGGTAGTCTAAAATACTGGTAACATGGTCTATCTACCAATCCTTTCCTGCCAAGTCTTTTAAAGTTCATTACATCTCTTGATGATTCTACCAGCCTAAAATGAGAATGGATATGAAATGTCCCTTGAATGTTAAGTTCAATAGCCCGCTGTCGTGGTCCCTTTGCTGTGACAGCATCTGCAGCAATGTGGCAGCATATGACTGTAAATTTCCCAGATATCCAAACTATGGCAGAGCTTGATCTCAAATGCAGCTGTGGGATGGCCGGAATCTGCCACATGCACAGGAATAGCAATTCTAGTTGTGGGGTTAAGTGTCAAAGACCACTAGATGCCAGAGTAACCATATGGCAGCTGCAGAAGACCAATGTGTTCTATTTTCCAGACATGGACAGCACCAACCTTGAGACCAAAGAGCCCTTATTAACCCTTAGACAGATTAGTTACAGGTACCACAACCCAGTGGGCCATTTACGTTTCCATGGCATATAAGGAGGCCTATCTTTAGAATCCATTGTATGGTGGCAGGATAAGTATACCCAGTCCAAATCCAATAATGGATGGAGGGATTGATGCTGCCACCTGGGCTAGGCAGACCAGACCAGCCACATCACTTCAGTCATCCTCATCTGGTCTTGTACCTTCCAAGGGCATCCCACATAGGATGCAAAGAGAATCACCAGTGAGTTGTCACCCTCTAATAAGGTTGCTAGCCAGAGCCAAAGAACAAGGGATAAAAGGCTTTCTATAGTTAAGAATATTGCCTAAGGGAAGGGGTTGGCTTTGCATTTAGCTGCTTGGCTGGTAGGTTCCTACAAAGTAGGTCAGATAGAGTTGTCACTGGCACTAGTCGCTGCTGCCACCCCGTGGATACATCACCTTATAGCTGGGATGAGCCTTCAGTAAACCAGGCCCAGGCATCCTCAGACCTCCCTGGGAGCCATCTCCAGGTAGCAAAATTTCCCATGTGAGTCATCAAAGGAGAGACAATGGATCCCTAAAGATGAGATTCTACTTCTTCTGTGAAGAACACTTGTCTGTGGGAACTGACTTTCTGTTCTGGAATGTTCCATTTCCACTTTTTATGAGAAATCTATTTGACTTTGAAGGGGATAAGGCAGGATGGGAACACCTGGACACAATGATGTCTGGCAGTCCTCCCTAAAGCCACTCACTCTCCACCATGCCCAATAGTAGGCCAGCAGCAGCACGTCATGTGGGCAGGAAATTGGTGCCCTAAAGGATTACTCTGGGTAGAGGTGCCTCCACTGCCAGAGGTGCCACTCAACACACTTCCCAGCATCAAAATCCTGGATTCCACCAAGGTCCTTGGGGTTTAAAGGGTCTGAGGTAGGTGGGCTGTGGGGCTGCCTTTAACACACTTGTCACCCATGTCCCTGGGAAAACATGGCAGATTTTCTGGTTCATTTATACACAGGGCTCAACCTCAACAAAACACCTGGATGAGGCACATATTGGCTCCTATTCCCAAACAGTCCAAGTAAGTCCCAGGCTTCTCATTTGGCCTGTGGGGGCTCTAGGGGGAATAACTTTTTCCTTCCTATCTTTGTGCCTGGAGTCACAAAGTCTGACAAGGCTGAGGTTCTAGAGGCAACAACTGAATTTAGTTCATGACAATCCACTGTGGAAACCCCCATTTTGGATCCATGTGAGGAGGAATTAACTTTTCAGTGTGTGAAGCAGCAAGACATGGGGCTTTATTTGTAACAGCCACTGTATCCCTTAATTTATACATTGTGCTATACATAGGCTCTTTGTCAGAGACATATAATCTGGGCCCCATTTGGGATCATCAATAAATGTTTGCTAAATTAATTGAATTAATGAATTTAAACTGATGATATTGACTTCCTCATCTCTAAAACATGTCCTTCTTCTTATATTTGGTGATTCAAAGTTTATATGAATGTGGGACAATCTGGGAACAGGATGATTCCTGATCTTTTTAGAAACCATCCCACCATCTACAAGAAAGATTTAAGACATGCCTGAGAAGTGCATATACTATAATTGGAGTCTAATTGCTTTCAGTTTAACATCTTTTTCTTCAATAAATATCACTTTTATTGACAAGTTAGGGCCACAATGGACAGTCTCACAGAGTAGAAGAAATAAGATAGTTCTAAGAGTGACCGAAACAATATGGGCCCCCATCGCTGAAGCCCTATTGTCTGTCCCTCACTGTTGTCACACTCAGAAGACAGTGTCACTCTCAGAGCTCAGCTATCCTACTTGAAAACTGTGTAAGTTCTGAGGGAAAACCTGGGTGGGCTATTGACAAACTAATGGTCCCGTCACCTCCTCCCCATACAGAATGGAGTTTCCAAGACTTTTCCCTGTGAAGGTGACAGCCTGTGTGGTCTCGGAGTTTTCTAACCACTGGACACAAGACCCCAGAGCAGGGGCTGTCCGGTGGGAAGAGTGAAGAAGCTATGGGGCTTGAGGAGAGGTATTGCAGGAGCACAGGAGACTCTTACTCATAATCTTGAAAATAGATGCACAACTCATGCTCAAATGACAATAGACAGCATTGTGGTTAATCCAATGCAAAGAGATTGCCATTTCCTTTATGGCACCTTTTGACAGCAGCCTAGGATAAGTGCACTGATTTTGTTAGAGTCTCCATGACCTTATTTGGAGCCTTGGCTTCAGCAGGCAGGAGCTGTCCTCCTTTCTGCATGCAGATAAGGCTAGTATGTATCTGCTAAGTAGGGACTGAGTGAGCTCATCACATAAACTGTGTGCAGTAATAACTTGTGATAGCTGCGGTCACTCTCACTGAACTGTTGCTCCAGCACGTTTAGTAAATGTGGGAGCACTGTGGTGGGGAGCTCTGCGCTGCAGGCTGTGGGTGTCTAAATGGTCCTCATGGCTGGAGAGACTGGAAGCCTTTGATCTGGATGCAGCCTCAGGTGAATCTAGAATTCCTTCCTGCCCACCTCCTTGTCTATCTTCTGCATAACTTTCTTTCAGTACAGACCTGAAACCTACAGAGTCCCTTCTTTCTGGGAACAGCTCTCCACATCTTTGAGAACAATTGCTCCTCACACAAATCCAACCACGTGTTTTAGGGGACTGGGTCATTCACCCCAGAATACTGCTCTTTGCCAGGGCAGAGGAGTCCAATGGCAGAAATGTGACTCAAACCCAAAGTATCAAAGACTTGGCCTGAGATTTCAACACTACAGCTCAGCTCAAAGCTGCTGACATCCATGTTTCCAATCACGTGGAGAAAAGCAGGGAAAGAAATCAAAGCACACATGCAGAGAAAACTGAGATGGGGTGGAAGAGAGGTGGCACTCCTGATTTTCAGTCCCCAGCTCTGTGTGTCTGCAAGGTCCTGACCAATACTTGCCTCTGTTATTCATGAGTAACTTTCAATAAATTCTCAATTTTCTGTGTTTTACTACATTTAAGCATTTTTATTGCAAGAAGAAAAGTCTTGGATAATACAAAATCCAATTCAATCCAAAAAAATATTTGCTAAGTCCTTTCTAAGCTTCATGCTTGAGATCTGGATTTGATATGTCACTTCCCAGGATGAAGAAAGACATTGGCAAGAACACAAATGAACAGTAGTAAAATGACAAATGAACTGTACTAATAATGAAGTCTATAAAAATTAGATGATCACACATAAAGGAACCATGGATTCTGTTGTGGGTATAAGAAGTCATAATAACTATTTTCCAAATAGATTATAGCAGGCTGGAAATTTTAGAAAAAAGATAAGTTTGGGAGAGGTAAAGTCTTTTGAAGTAGCCTGATATTTGGGGAGAAAAATGGACCCTTAGATATAAATGGAACCTAAAGACATGCCACTAAGGGGGTGACAATGCTGGACTGAATTTGGCTGGAATTAAAAAGAGCAAATTCCTATATTTTCCCCTCAGAAATCAGGACTTTATTCTGTGGAAAAATAAATAATATCTGGTGCTGAATGTTTCAAAGTGACAAGTGTCACCACTACAGTCATCATCAGATAATGAGCCACAGATTAAACCAGCCCACCTTGAGGTCAGAAGCCAACTCCTAATCACCTTTGATTTTCTAAACTGATATTAGGAACTGGCATGGAGCAGTTACAGAGTCAGCACTGAATAAGTGACATCCTCTTCCTCCAGCTGTGGAGTGTCCTTTAACTAGTTCTAGGCTCTTAAGAAATTCTCTCTGCCTCTGGCTAGGTTAGATGTTCCCCACCCAGACACCCCAGGCTTCCCTCCTACATAGCAATTACCTCTCTATTGTCACAGTTAAGATCCTAGTCTTTCCCCTTTCTGTCTGTGTCTCTTTGAGGACAAAGACCATGTCCCTTTAAGACCTTAGGTGATTCATGAGTGCTCTTTGGATGAATTGAAAAATGAGTGAATGACAGAATAAATGAATGACTGAGTGGCAGAATGAATGAGGTCTGATTTGAAGCCAACCCTGTTCTTCCTGGAACCAGGCAGTATCTTCTTCCTCTGCCCATCCCAGATTTCCTATAGCCACGGCATGTGAGAGTGCTTTGCTCTCTGGGTGTGAGTGTGATCCCCTTGTCCTGGGTGTGCTTTTTACCTTAACATCTTCACCTCTTACTGTGACAGAAGGGCAATACATATGTCCACATGCATGGCGGCTCGAGATAACTTCAAGAAAGAACAACTTGTCTTCTCTCCTTGCAGGCTGCCCAGGGTGGTAACTGGCTCTCTTTGTAACAAAAATAGGTTAGCATCTAAAAATTTGAAAGGGACAATCTCTAGGACCTTACCTCTCTCCCCAAATACTGAGCAATATGGTGCATGTGTGTGTCTGTGTGTAGAGAGTCACTGTCTTAGAAAATCTTTTCCAAAAGGAGCATATTTCTTTAAAAGGGTGCTGTAAGATTGATATCTCTAATAACAAGAATATGAAAAACCCAGAGATAATCAATGAATCTGCTTTGCAAGGAAGAATTTTTTACAAAGAGCTAAAAATAACTTTTTAATACATATAAAGTTTTGAAACAGTCCTATTGAGAAAAAAACACCTGTTGTTATTAGTTTGATTAATTTAAGCCTGTTGGTATTCTACCATTTTCGACCTACTAAAACAGCTATTTCATATGGCTTAACTTAATACACAAACTATAAGTTACTGTTCAGGTGGATTCAGAATAAGAATCAAACATTGCACATGGTTTCTAACAAAATGGGTTCAATATATGGGGTGCGAGATTGGATATTCCTATTAAGATTGATGAACTTCATAACTTTCAATTTGCATTCACGGTGAATGCTGTTCCATCAACCTTTCATCATTTTTCATTTTTCTAAAGTAGAACTTTAACACTATGCATTATTTGATTTGCTGAGCAGGAATTCTGAAATCCCATGACTAATGAGCACTTCGAATTTGGAATGCCAATACTGTTCAGTAGATCTAAGATTAATGCTTTTTGCCAGACTAAAAAGATTTTAGCTGAAGTTTATTTAGCCAATTTCCTCATTTCCTGACAATGAAAGCACTTTTAATGCACATGATTTGACCTCCCAAATTAATATCACTTTGATGCAGCAACTAAGCATTTTCTATGCCTGTTCACGCAGTCTTTTTTTAAGAAAAGACTGGTTTTGACAAAATTTGGCCTGGTATTATTGCACAGTTAAGGCTCTCCTCAGAATAATATCACTCCCACTGTTGACTTTCTGGTGACTGTACTCACAGGTACTAGCCCCCCAGGTTAGGGAAACTTACTGCAGTAACAAATACATGAGGGAAAAATCAGCTCTTGAACTTGAAATTACCTTCTAGTGACCAGACTGCATAAGACATGCATTCAACTACCAACCTTAATCTGTGTGTGGTGAGCAATTGCATTCAGACTTTAAGGAACCCGCCATGGAAATCTGACATCCATCATTTAAATCCTTGATGAAGAGAATGACTAATGCCAATATGACCATAAGAAAAACACAAGGCAACAAAAGGGACATCTCAAAACATCTCCCCAGTCATAAAAAACATGGACAGCTGAGAAACTGTCATAGCTAACCTTGGATTAGATCCTGGATAGAAAAGACTATTCAGAGTTGAAGACTTAGGTCCATGCCGAAGCCTGCATACAGATGTTTATAGTAGCTTTATTCATAATTGCCAAAATATGGGAGCAACATAGATGTCTTTCTGGAAGTGAATGAATAAATGCTCTGCGATACGTCCAGATGACACAATACTATTCCAACACTGAAAGAAATGAGCTATCAAGCCATAAAAAGACTTGGAGAAACCTTAAAATTACAAAGCTGAGTGAAAGAAGCCAATCTGAAATATTGAATTCTATGCGATTCCAACTATATGACATTCAGGAAGGCAAAGCTAAAGAGGCAGTAAAAAGATCAGGGATATCCAGAGGTTGGGGAGACGGAGGAGGAATTGGTGGAGCCCAGGGGATTTTAGGGCAGTTAAATTATTCTGTGCTTTAATGGTGGATTCGTGTCATTATACATTTGTCAAAACCCATGATTGCACAACACCATGAGTAAACTATAATGGAAACTATACTTAGAATGATAATGAGGCATCAATGTAAATTCATCAGTTGGACCAAATGTGCCACTCTGGTAGGGGTGTTTATATGTGGGTGATGTGCATGTATGGGGAAGCCATACATGGAACCCCTGTTTCTGATGAGCTTTGATGTTAAGCTAAAATTACTCCAAAAAATAAAATCTATTAATTTTATCACTCTAGGATAAGAACATTAGGTGAAATTTAAGGAAGTCTGAATAAAGTCTGGACTTAGTAATAGTATATCAATATTGGTTTAATAATTTTTATAAATGTAGCATAGTTAGGTAAGAGGTTGATGATAGGACAACTTAGGGGAGAGGTTGGGCAATGGAAGTCTCTCTGTAATATTTCTGTAAGTCTGAAATTATCCAAAGATTGAAAAACTATTGTAATAGAATGAGAGAAATAAAAAAAAGACAGAAAGAAGGACAGGGGAATTTTTTAAAGTGAGAGTACATTCGTTCATTTCTAATAAAAATGCCAGGAGTGGCTTTCATTTAATTCTTCTCTAATTGTGTAAGGCACTGTGCTAAGAACTTTTGTCATATCCCATTTAAGAATCATACAACCCTGTGAGGTAGGTACAAATCCCCCTCATTTGCATATGAGATAATCCACTTTCCAGGTTTAAGTAACTTGTCTAGAAAGTCTCCTATCTTGATTGTGCGTTTGTTTGGATAATTATAGAAATACAGTCCTAACAGAGTTGTCATGATTTGAAGTGAGGTCACATCACTATGTTATGATGCTACTATCAGTATCATCATCATTATCATCTAGATATCTTAGGGATATAGTATATTTAATAGCACTTTCCTCAATGATAAAATGGGGATAATGTCTCACAGTTGACAAAAGGATGAAATGATTTTAGTTACGTGAATATTTCTAAACATCATATCTCCAACAGACACAGTCTTGATGACATCAAGGCAACTTTCAGATTTCTGATTCCATGAACTCTTGTCGTCATTGTTGTCGTTGTTGTTGTTTTTAAGTAATCTCTACACCCAAGATGGGGCTTGATTCACAAGCATGAGATCAAGAGTCACATGCTCTACCAACTGAGCCAGCCAGGCGCCATTCCTTGAAGTTTTTTTTCATGGTTTCCTTCCTATACCATTGCTTCTATCTTCCATCTTCACTGGGGGATTGGTTGGTCAAAGATAAATCTTTTCTCAGATCAGTGAAAGACACATGACCCTTGGATACACATGCTATTTGCTTTCCTTTTCTCAAGTGTTATTTAATCTGAATCAAAATGTGAAGGAAAGGCAAATCCTCAGCATAAGTCCCACTCCTGAGACGGATTCACTTTCTTGTGCAAGACTGTGGACATCTAAGTTGTGTGTCTGCTCAATCTTCTGTGTAAAAATATCGGAATGGCAAGAATGGCAAATAGGTTTTGCCCTTCTGATTAGTGGCTTTCTGGAGAACTGGGTTGAAATGACTTCTGAGGCTGTCTGGGTTCAGCAGAAGTTCCCTGTACAAACTATTGGCAGTCTGCCAAGGACAATGGAAGGCAAAGTGAGGGCTCCTAGGTTGCATATTTGTCATCCCCAGTTTGTGGAATAAAATCCTCAGCTTTGCATTCAAGACCTCTCTTTGACTTTGGGATCTTATCATCCACCTTCTCCAGTCACAAACCTTCTCCTTAGGCAACCAGTTTACTGACTGATCCTCAAACAGATTAGGAACAATTCTGTCCCATGAGTCTGATATGGCTTCCCTAATTATCTCCTGTCACAAACCTTCTCCTTAGGCAACCAGTTTACTGACTGATCCTCAAACAGATTAGGAACAATTCTGTCCCATGAGTCTGCTATGGCTTCCCTAATTAGCAAAGTCCTACCTAGCCTGAAGGAAGGCTTTCTCAAGAGGGTAGCCAACTAGCCAACAGCTGTGAAATTCCAACATAACTCATTATCTGCATTTGTTCCCATTAAATGAGAACCTGTTGAAATGTAACTTGGTTGTTTTTGTCCACTTTTTCATTTTCTGTGGATAACAGAAGTCCCTTTTCTTGTTGAAAACTGCCCATCCTCCACTCTCTGTGCTTCTGATGGGCTGTCCACATGTCTCTGCTCCCTGTAACAGACTCAGTAAAATGTGCCAGGGATGGGCTATTAAAGTTCTCCTGGGTGTTCATATGGTGCTGGGGGTGAAAGGTCATGTTCTGTTCTATGACAAATGGCAGCAACCTGCCTGAGGATTGAGGTAGACAGCAGAGAGTGCACAGAAGACAGAAAGAATGAGAGAGAGAGAGAGAGAGAGAGAGAGAGAGAGAGAGAGAGAGACAGTATACAGTATAACAGCACAGTGCTGAAATACTGTATACACTAATTGGGAGTGGTAGTCTCTCCATGAAGAGATGTGTATTTAACCCCTTGGATTTATGTATATCTGAACCAATCTTACTCCTGTCCAAATGAGGCACAAAGTGTTTTCCTTTTCTACTCCTTTCAGTCGGTGAAATTGAGCTGCTAAATTCATGACTTCAACAATTGTGATGAAAACATCCACTATATACCAGGAATTGCTATGGATAATAAGGAAATGAAGGTACATAGGACAGCATTGCAGTGTCTTCTCCTCACAATGTAGAATTGACAGGTTCAAGTCTCACAGCCATAAAGTAATATCCAAAATACTCTGCTTAAGGTTAACGAACAACAGACCCACCATCAGTTCAGGGTCTGCCATTCAGAGTCAGGGCATTTGCCAAGAGACTTGGCCCACCTAAGACTTAGCCTCATGTCTCTACCATTAGGATCCAGGGTGCACTTTCCTCCCGGGTTTGTGTAGGAAAAAGTCATAAGAGGCTTCACATAGTAATCTAGGAATCAGTGATCCCCTTGGTTCTGGAAGCATGGGGAGGTAGAGAGAACATGCTGTGGACAGCCTTCCTGGGGCCCACATCTCTACAGTCTCCACAGTGTACTGTGGTACAAACATGATTTTCTCAGTTGTGGGTGTGAAATAACAGCACAGTGCTGAAATACTGTATACACTAATTGGTAGTGGTAGTCTCTCCATGAAGATCCATGTAAGCATGGGGGGCATAGACAAGGATGAAGGGACCACTGACACCAATGGGGAGGAGAAGACGTTTGAGCTGGATCTTGAAGGATGGGCAGGTTTGTGCCTGGCAAATTAGGACTAGAAGGGCATTACAAGTAAGGGGAACAGTAGGATCAAAGGCCAGAAGGGAGCAAGCAAGTGCAAGTATTTATGAAATGTTGGGTGAGGGGTGGAGTGTGGCCAGATTGGTGTGTGTGTGTGTGTGTGTGTGTGTGTGTGTGTGTGTGTGTATGAATGGCTGCAAATGAGTTTTAAGAGCAGACTGAGCCAACAGGGAAATAGCTGCCCAGCCTGGTCTCATATTGTGCCAGCCGTTTGGAATACAAAGATCAAGGCAGAATTTGGGATAGGATCATAGGAAGACTGAAGGTCAATGGGAAGCTCTTGAGGGATAGTTACATGTTTTCTGCCAAAGCTTAGGGACACTTCTCAGAAAAGATCTTGAAGTTCATGTGTTTCCTTCTAAATTTGCTTTGTATTCTCACTCATAGTCTTCCTCCAGAAAGAATCTGGCTGCTGCCTAGACTCAAGATGAATTTCTCATTTTTTTCTCAGGAGGCCACCTTAATTTCTTACCTCCCTGGAGAACAAAACAGCTTAATCTTGCCTTAGTCTAGATAATACTTAAAGTACCACATTATGAGTGCCTATTTATGGAGGTGAGGGCTTCAGTGGGGTGGTAATCGGAATAGTAGAGATGGTCTCTAAATGAACAATTTTACAACAGGCCTGGAACTTGGGGAAATAGACACCTCCTAAGAAATTCACGAAAAGACCTTTGGAACACTGAGTGCACCAGTCAGCATCTATGTATCTGTGACTTTGGAATTTTCAAACAGGAGAATCTTGAATGAAATCCGATCACACTTATGACTTTTGATCTGTATATTTTTGGCGTAGACACTGTTTTTTTTTAAAAAAACAATCAGGTGTCAACCCACTTTCATACATACACCTCTTCAATTTGAAACATTCCTTAAAAATATGACTATACTGAGAACCATACCCACTTGTTCTCCATTGGAGCTGTTGTCAGTCCTTTGAGAGGCAGTAATTCTCTGCTTTCTGCAGTCTCCACCACTTCCTATTTTCCTGTCCTAGGACCAAATGGACTTGTCATTTATTGTCACACCTGTGCTACTGTATTCCTTATAGCTGAGTTAAAAAGAACATGAACAAATTTTTATGCTCCAATATTCATAACTAGTGAAGCAACAACATTCAGTGAGGTCCACATCCTCTTTGCACAAGGGAGTCTTCTTTTATTGCTCAATATGAAAACCAAAAATGTCTGCTTTTAACGAATACAACTTGAAACCCCATCATATTCATTTTATGTGAATATCTCAACCCCATAAAATATGTAGCATGTAGCCCAAAATAAAGTACTGTTATTGTCAGCAATCTGTAGATGAACAAATGGCGGATCAGAGAGGTCATTGTTTGGGGTAAGGTCACATAGCTAAAAGAATGCCATCTTCAGGATTCTACCTAGGTCATTCTGGTATGAGACTCTGTCAATAGAAGGCTGACCAAAGAGAAGTTCTTGTGTGAGACTTGAAGGTGAATATTTTCAGCAGAAATCTCCAAGACCAGAAACTCACTCTTTACTAGCCCCCCAAAGCCCACAGATTCCTCTGCCCACACAGTAACTTCAGGTGCCTCCGTGAAAACGAACTCAAACTGAGATGGCTTCCCCAGCTTCAGTCAATCATTCACCAAACATGTCTTCAGAGGAACAGGTAGGAAAGGTCAGACTGCCCAAACAACTACGACTGTCTCCCTTTCTCATCTTCTTAAGAAGATGACACATTCCCAGGGTGAAAATAAGATTTCAACTATTTTCTGGGCCTGCCCTTCTTGCAAATAAAATTCTGTATTTTCTTTTTAAATGGAGCACTGACAATATTAATCATTCTATCATGCACTACTCCAAACAAAACCCTAAGTAGGTCATAGTTTTCTTATTTGTTGCCAGTATTTTCTGAAAAGTAGAATAATTTTAAAGGCAAGAATTGATCAATAAAAGGTGGTACAGAGGACCAAAAATATATGGTCTAGCTGCCCAATCCACGTTTTCACTTGTCCACTATGGGATCTTGGGACATTTATTTATTGGTCTGAGACTTCACTCTCACATCTGCCATGTAACAGGTTCATCCTGTTTATGTAATGATCTATATTTTAAGGCACTGGTTGAGGGCTTTCTACATTTCCAGCACTATGCCACAGTAGGGCTCTAGAAACCAATTAGGAACCATCCATCCGTTCATCTTTCTAGTGTAAAAGTTGTAATAGCAACTCATCTCACCCACTTTGATTCAATTTGTACGGTCAAGTTGGATGACCTCCCTTCCTTCATGCCTTTCTTTAGGTTTTTGCCATACCCCCAAAGACCCCTCACAAACCCATCTATCTCAATGTGGCCAAACCCCACACATCTTGAACCTTTGGTCAAACATCATTTTTCATGTCACTTGCCATGTCCTTTTTCATTGTGTAGTCACCTGAGTCCATCTAGAACTAACTGGACTAGAAATCTAGCACATGGAGCCAGAGGAGACTTTGGGAAATATCACACTTAACACCTCAATATCTATGATAACTGAGGCCAGCGGGAGAGTCACTTTGTCAAAATCAAGTTGGTAACAGAACTGGGGCAAACTCATGGTCAGTTCTATTTAAATTCCCCCAAAGAATTGCCTCAAAGTTTTTAATACATGAGACTTTCTTGTTCACCTTGGTTAATTCAACATCTAGTTTATTGCATGGCATATAGCAGGTGCTCCATAAGTGCTTATTGAAGAAGTGAATGAAGGAGTGAGTGAGTGAGGAATGAGAACTAATTCAGCTCAGAGAGTGATGAAAGATGGTTTTCATGTTCAAAACTCAGGTCAAGGAGAACTGTGAATAGATGGGCTGTTACTTCTAGCCAGAAGGATTCATGATCTTCTTAACCAGGGTGGCAGGGTGAGGTTGGAGGGAGGATCATCCTACAGCCCTGCAGTGCCGAATTACTTCCCAGCACTGACTCATCTGTTCTGTGTCAAACAGATTCCCACCAAATTGAAACCATTAGGATCCATAGCCTCACTGTGCTCTCCTTCCTCCTCCTGGCTTCTCAGGCATTCTTGGTGGAGGGCCAACAGGAATTTTGGAAAGTACAAAGCAGCATAATAACCAAGGATCAATGGATTCCTCTGGGCAGTCCCACAATATGTGCAGGGAAGCTGGCAACAAAAGTGCACGGTCCTTAGTATGACTGTCACCCCAGACCCGGTTACATGCACTTTGACAATGATGCAGCATGAAGGTATTGCCATCAAGTTTGGGTGCTCCCAATTGGACCACAAGTTTTTCTGTGTTCTTTTTTTTTTAAAGTACAAAATGGTAAAAATCTTTATTATTTTCTTAGTTTAGGTAGTATTTCTTTCTTTATTTATTTTTAATATTTATTTATTTATTTATTTTTATAATAATTTATTGTCAAATTGGTTTCCATATAACACCCAGTGCTTCTCCCCACAAGTGCCCCCCACCATAACCATCACCGACTCCCTCCCTCCCCCTCCCCTTTCAGTCCATGGTTCTTCAGTATTCAGTAGTCTCCCTTGATCTGTGTCCCTCACTCTTCCCCGCTCTTTTTCTCCCCTCCTCTCCCCATGGTCCCCTGCCAGGTCTCTCCTGTTAGACCTATGAATGCAAACATATGGTATCTATCCTTCTCTGCCTGACTTATTTCACTTATCATGACACCCTCAAGGTCCATCCACTTTCCTACAAATGGCCATATGTCATTCTTTCTCATTGCCTTATAGTACTCCATTGTATATATATACACCACATCTTCTTGATCCATTCATCAGCTGATGGACATTTAGGCTCTTTCCATGATTTGGCTATTGTAGAAAGTGCCGCTATGAACATTGGGGTACATGTGCTCCTATGCATCAGCACTTCTTTATCCCTTGGGTAAACCCCTAGCAGTGCTATTGCTGGGTCATAGGGGAGTTCTATGGATAGTTTTTTGAGGAACCTCCACACTGTTTTCCAGAGCGGCTGCACCAGTTTACACTCCCACCAAAAGTGTAGGAGGGTGCCCGTCTCTCCACACCCTCGCCAGCATCTATAGTCTTTTGATTTGTTCATTTTAGCCACTCTGACTGGTGTGAGGTGGTATCTCAGTGTGGTTTTGATTTGAATTTCCCTGATGATGAGTGACACTGAGCATCGTTTCATGTGCCTGTTAG
>PJEM01015844.1:0-28242 GCA_004023845.1 Helogale parvula | reverse complement strand
GAGGGGGCCCGGGGGGGAGAAGGCAGAGAGGGGTGGGTGGAGGGGGGCCGGGGGGGAGAAGGCCGAGATGGGATGGGTGCAGGGGGGTGCTGGCCACTGTGGGCCAGGAAAGCTGTACTTCCATTCAGGCCTCTGTTCTGCAGATGGGGCAGTGACAGGAGTTTTAAGCAGATTTAAGCCTGCAATATGGTCTGATCCATTTTGGAAAGAGCCCTAGGGACCTCTGGGTGGAGGCGGGGGAGGGGAGGCCACCACGGTGGGCCAGGGGTCAGAGAAGCTGCCACCAGCCGCTCTGAGCCGGCTTGGAGCCCGCAGACTTCCATGTGGTATCCCCAGGATAGGGAAATGCCAAACCTGAGTTACAAACAGCAACTGGAGGTCCAGCCTCCTCGGAGGAGATGCCCCAAGTCTGACCTGGAGGCTGTTCACGAATGTGAGACTCTGGTCGCAGGACTCTGTGGAGGCGGACCCCTACCCCACCCAGTGATCAGGCCTGGACCCTGGTGGTGGGGAGTGAACTGAATCGAGAACTGTGTAGTAGGGGACTAGAGGAGGCTTGGGGACTGATGGCCGGTGTCCTGTTACTTGTCATTACCACCCCCCCCCCCAACACCTCTGCACTCCCCAGTCCCCGGAAAGGCAACCTGCCCTTGGGGAAGCTTTCATCCTTGTGCTGCCCATGCCCCAGACAAATCTTGTTCGAACTGAGGGCCCAGGAGCCAATGTCCTGTGTCCCCTAAGAGGTCAAACAGCCCTGTTTTCAAACTCGCTTTGCTGCTGGGCCACGCGCTGCCCTGAGTCTGAACTGTGACGCGCACTGTCATTTGGGTGTCAGGGGAGACGCCCGGAAAGCCGCCTCAGGCCAGTGGGCAGCGGCGGCCGGTGACCTGCCTGTCCTTGTCGCCAGGCCCTGCTCTGGTTTCTGGGGAGACACTGTGGCTCCCCAGCCCGCCCCCTCCTCCTGCGTGGTGCATGGGCCCAGCATACGGCCCCTCTTCATCACCCCTACCCTCAGCTCCCACGATGGGCCCCCTTACACCCCACGTGAAAACATGCGTCCTTTGGGGCGCCTCGGTGGCTTAGTCGGTTAAGCTTCTGACTCGTGAAACTCTTGGTCGGTTTCGCTCAGGTCCCGATCTGACTTCGTGGGTTTGAGCCCCACATCAGGCTCTGTGCTGGCAGCATGGATGCCCGCTTGGGATCCTCTCTCCCTCTCTCTGCCCCTCCCCCACTCATGCTGTCTCTTTCTCAAATACATAAACTTAAAAAAAACACCACCTGGATCTCCCCAGATCCGGGCTGTTGTTACAAGCCTGTGTGCACACTCTCACTCACGCGTGCTCAGACACATCCCACTCACCTGCCCCACTTCCACGCGTGACCTCTGGCTCATGCCCCTTCGGGGAACCCCTGGTTGAGCCCTTGGCCCTTCAGAGCTCCTGCTTTGGCCACTTCTGGCTCTGCTCCCAAGTCCCCTGCTGAGCCTGGGTCGGCTGACGCTGGCTGACGCTGGCTGACGCTGGCTGACGGTGCCCCCTGTCTGTTCCTGAGCCTCTGTGGAATCCCGATGGGGGTGCCTGGCCCCGCCTTACCCTCAGGGAGGGCCTTCCCTGCAGTCCTGCCCCATATGACAGGGCAGGGCCCAGGGCAAGGGTCAGGTGGTCCCACTGGGTATGGGGTCTGCAACCCTGACTGAGAGGGAGAGCACACACCAGTTCCCTCCCCAAGGCTGTCGTGGAAAGAGAAGAAGCCATCCCAGAGACATGGACCACATTTGCCCACCCAGGCTCCGCCCCCACTCCTGATTTCCACTGGGACACCTCTGCCCCCTTGTCAGGCCTTGAGATTCTGTGGGACTGACCCCACAGCCCCGTGACTGCTTCAGGGAGTGACCTGGGCTCCGGAGGCGGCAGCCAGGGCGGGGGGGGTCTTGGCTTCACTACTTACTTACTCAGGGTGTAGTTTGGGGCAAACATGTAACTTCCCTGTGCCTACGTGTCTTCATCTGTACAAAGGAGACAGTAATAGTACAAAGTAAGTGCTCAGTAACTGTAAGCGACTGGTATTAATGGGACTAAATTTGGGATCTTCTGATGGAGTGACTGGGAAAGAGAGGCTCTTTTTTCACGGGCATTGAACTGCTGGAAGAATCTTGCCATCTTGAGGGAGAGCCTGCCTGATAATGAAGCCAGCACAAAGGCACATAGTGCCCAGAGATGGGGGGGGGAAGGACTTAATTCTGATGATAGCACTCAACTCCCTTGATCGAGCTGTTCCTAAAGACCTATCCCTGGACTATTCAGGCATAATTAAATCTTTGTTTTTTTCTTCCTTTTTTGCTTAAGTTACTCTATGGTGGGTTTTTGCCATTTGTAACAAAGAGTCTTAATGGGCATCTGTCCATCCATCCATCCACCCACCCATCCATCCATCCACCCACCCATCTATCCATCCAACCATCCATAGGTCCAACCATCCATCCATCTATCCGTCCATCTATCCATCCATCCATCTGTCCATCCATCCAACCATCCACCCCCCTATCCATCCATCTGTCCATCCATCCATCCAACCATCCATCCATCCATTGGTTCATCCATCCGTCCATCCATCCAAGCATCCATCCATCCATTCATTCATCTGTCCATTTATAAATCCTAGCTGTGTGGGCTTTGACACATCACTTTCTTCTCTAAGACTCAGTTTCTGCATCTGTAAAATGGGAGTTTCATCACCTACCTTGTGGGCAGTTTCAAGGATTTAAGGCAACCCATGGAGAGTACCATTCTCAGTACCAAAGGCAGGGGTGGGGCTCAGTAAATTTCCCTCCCATTCTTTTTTCTGTCTAAATCCCGCCCCACCTCTGCACAGGTGTGTCTGGGGAGCCACAGCAGGACACACACCCCAGCAAGCCCTGGTCCTCTGCAGCGGCAGAATCTGATTGGTACAGCCTTTATTGTTTCTCCAGCATTTTCCAGAAGAATGATGTCATTTAAGGGCCGCAGGGGGTAGGGGGAGTAAAAAATAACATAAACACACTGAACAGAAACGCAGGAGGGCAGGCGAGGGGCTGAAGTTGGGCGTTCGGGGCAGAGAGGTGGGAGACGTGGGCAGTCAGAGCCTCTTAGCTTTCGGCCACCAGAGAGGAGAATTCTGCAAAAGGAGAGGACAGAGAGGGGAGTCAGAAGGGGATGGTATGGACAGACTCGCCATGATCTGACTGCTGGGCCCTGCTGCTGCTTCCTCCTGGCCTGGGGTGATGGGATGAGTGAGTGTGGGAATGAATGAATGAATGAATGAATGAATGAATGAATGAAGCAAATGAGAAATGGTGAGCCTACCGTCTCTCTTTTCTTTGCTTTACTTTTTAAAAGTTTTAAATCCAGTGCCGTTAACATACGGTGTGGGTCCATTCATCTCAGGGGCGCAATAAAGTGATTCAACACTTTCATACCTTACTCAGTGCTCACCAGAGCAGTATGCCCTTAATGAGCCTGCCGGCTCTTACTTTGTGATGTCCCGCCACCCACACATTCCTAATAATAACTGCAATGACAATAGCAGTGATCCTCAGCTGCACTCCAGCTGTTGTCCTAAGCACTTGAGATCCCATATGGTGTTTGACTCTGACAGTAATATGATAATGTGCCTGTTACAATCAGTTCCATTCTACAGACGGGCAAACTGAGGCTCAGAGTCCAGCAGTTTTTACAAGGTCACGCAGCTTCTCACGAGCAGAGCCAAGATTCAGACCCAGATCCGTCTGAGCCTCCTGGGACCCTCAGCTCTTCCTTAGCTCCTTGTCCCATTGTTTCCCAGCCGCCCACCAGAATCACCAGCAGACCTGAGAAGACACGGGTTCCCTTGCCCTAGGATTTCTGATTTGAGAAGCCTGGGATAAGGGGTGAATTATTCTAGAGGCGCCTGGGGGGCTCGGTGGGTCAAGCATCCAACTCTTGATTTCGGCTCAGGTCATGATCTCGTGGTCATGAGATCCAGCCCCGCCTAGGGCTCTGTGCTGAGCGTGGAGCCTGCTTGGGATTCTCTCCCTCCCTCTCCCCTGCCCCTCCCCAGTTTGTTCTCTCTCTCTCTCTTAAAAAAAAAAAAAAGAAGTAAAAGGTGATTCCAGGGAGCAACCTGGATCAAGAGCCTTGGGGCTGAGCAAGAGCGTGGAGGGCACTAGAGTGGGGGACACCTCCATGCAGCTCAAACACATGAGTGGGTACAGGTGCTCAGAATGAGCTGTGCCCTGTCTCGCACACCTCTTCATTTCATCTTAACCATCTCACTCAGGAAACCGGGAGTTATTCCAATTTTACAGAAGGGGAAGCTGAGGCCCAGAGAGATGTGGCTTTCAGAGCCTCCAGGCTGGGACTCAAGCCCTGGGGTCCAGGTCCCTCCACATGGCTTGCCTTCGAGTCCACGGAGGGGGGCTCACCTGCCCTCCCCCCACAGGGGCATCTACCTGTGCCGAATGCTAGTTAACGATGTCAGAGATCAGTGTGAGCATGAGGAAGAGACCCAGTGTCCCTCCACCGGATCCATCTCCACTTAAATAAACAAAGCGATGGCTCCAACCAGGTGAGGGGAGACACAGGGGCGCCGGAGAGGACCCTTGTGCCGAAGGGGCTTCTGGTCTGCTCAGGGAAGACACAGCAGCTCTCAGGACATGCCCCACGCTTCTGGGCTCTTTTCTGAATCTCAGGCATGCTGGGGGCATTCCCACCACAGGATCTTTGCACCTGCTGTTCTCTTTGCCTGGTGCATTCCGGACTTTCTCATGGCTGTGTTCCCAACTCAGACATCCCTCCTCCTGCCACCTTCTCTAGCCCTTCTGGTGAAGGTCATGACCCTCCCCTACTGTCATCCTCTCTGCTGTCACCATTTCTTACTCTGTTCACGGCACTTTCCAGCCTGGAATTACTTTGAAGCATGCTCCTGCTCTGTCACTTGTCAGCTGCCTCCCCTACTGGAGCATAAAGGCCCAGGGCCCACTCACCGTGTTTCCTGCTCCACCACCACCGGCCTCTGAGCCTGACCCTGAGGGGCCACACGTGTTTGGAAATGGATGGAGGGCCAGGCGTAGAGGTGCCTCCTATTTAAGGCATCAGCAAAACCTCAGAGGACAGGTGGCTTCTGGGAGAGTCCTATGAGAAGCTTCAGGATTCCCACAGGAGGACACAGATGGTGGGGAAGGAATCAACAGGTGAGGGCCTCTGGCAGGCAGGGCTCAGAAGGCGGGAAGCAATGGGCTGAATTTGGGAAAACCCAGTAGCCATTTCTGGGCTGGCATCTTGTGTAACAGGCCCAGGAAGCCTGGGCCCCAAATTTGGCTCTGCCGCTTCTGGGCTATGTGACCTCGGACAAAGCACTTGGCCTCTCTGAGCCTCGCTATCATCATCCACAAAGGGAAGAAAAGCGTGCTTCTTGAGCTGGGAGACGGTGATGAGAGATGTGCTGACTCATAGGAGGTGTCCTTGGGTCCCCCCAGCACCCCCCACTCCGGGAGCTCCCCGGCCCCTGGTTCTCCAAGCCCCTGGGGTGTCCTTGCTGTGGCAGTCCTAGGAGCTACCGTTCCGAGGCCGGGTCTTCTGAGACCTTTATTTGGAATCAAGGGGGCCCCGGGGATGTCTGCCCTGTGGTTTTTCTCTCCAGGAGACGAGAGAGGACAAGAAGGAGTTTGCCACCATCTGCCACGAACGAGATGTCTCTGAGATGCCACGTCCCCAGCCTGCCAGAGCGCGGGGCCGTCCCCATCACATCCAGAAAGGATTGGAGTTGGGGTTCCAGGCCCAGCCGGGTGTGTTTTCTGGGAAATGTGCCTCTCTGGGTGTTCGTCCGGGTGTCCATCTGCTGGAGGAGTGAAGGGAGGGGCACTAACAATCCCCTGTGAAAACACGGCTTCACGGAGCCAGAAGTACATGGGGCTCCTCGGGGCGTGTCCCACCCTCCCCAGACTTTGTGTGAGGCACCTATGTCCCACCCCCACTGTGCGATCTGATCGTTTTCATCCTGTGCCCCCACGGTCACGTGAAATGTCAGCCCCAGGGGACGCTGGGTGATGGGTGTATGGGACTCACCATGCTATTGATGCAGCTTGCCGGCATCATTTCCAAAGAAAAAAGTGAAAAAACGAAAAACACTTGCTCTCATGGGAGTACATGGAGCTGATCCCCGCCTGGTGGAGGGACACGTGCCTGGGCTCCTTGCCTTGCTGGGGTTTGAGCTGGGAAATGCACACCACCTTCTGCTGTCCCCAGGCTGTCCACAGGGACAGGGAAGGCAAGGGGCCTGGGCGTGAGCACCTGGGTATTGATTGGAGTGAGAGAGAGAGAGAGAGAGAGAGAGGGAGGGAGAGGGAGGGAGGGAGAGAGAGAGAGGGAGGGTCCTCCAGCTGGTCCCGAGCCCCCCGGGGCCGCAGGGGGGCATCACCATGACAGCCAGTGGTGGGGATGGAATGGGAATGCCTAACAGTCCCTCCCGTGGGCCGGGGTCCACGTGTCTGCTCCCCCAGCCAGGAGCTGCTGTGACCCTACAGCCCCTCAGCGAGGCAGGCGGTTCCTGTCAGTAATATTGTCCATTTGTATAGAATTTAAGACTTCTTATGTATGGAAAGCAAAATGTGAAGTGTTTGTATATAATTATATATAATATATATAATTATATATTATGTCACATTGAATTCTTGCAACTACTCCATAGCAGAGATGTTTCTGTCTGCATTTTACAGATGGGGAAACTGAGGCCCGAGAGGTAACAAGCTTGGCCGAGATCACACAGCACACATGATTCAAGCTGCTGCTTTTAGGCTCCCTACTGTTCCCCGGAGCTTTCCGACCTACTTTGACCTAGGTATAGAGTGACACACGAGCCAGCTCAAATATCGCCACCCCCATGACTCTGTCATATTAGCCCTTTTTAATTTACTTCATGGTACTTAGCACTCTCTGAAATGATCTTATTTATGTACTTGCTTATTTGTGTCGGTCTCCCCCTGCTAGAATGTAAACTCCAGGAGGGCAGGGAGCCCAGTCTCCTAGCACACAGTGTGTCCACCGGTGCACAGCAGGTGCTAATAAACAAATGCCAAATGGATGGACTGATGGATAGATGGACAGATAGAAAGATGGACTGATGGATGGATGGATGGACAGATGGATGGATTGGTGGATGGATGGATGGATGGATGACGAGCCCTCCTTAGGATTCAACAAATTCTGACTTGCCTGATACATAGTTTTCACAACAGCCCTGGGAGGTGAGTGGGGTGATTCCCATTTTATAGATGGGGAAACGGAGGCCCTAAGAAGTGAAGTGTCAAGGTCACGCAGCAACTAAGAAGCAGAGGTCGGATTTGGCCGGTGGTCTTGGGAGCATCCTCTGCATGAACGCGGAGAGGCCATTCCTGATTGGGCCAGTGTCCCAGAGGGAGTAGACGCAGGGACTCCCTCAACCTGCCATTTAATCTGGAAAGCTGGCCAGAGCCCACATATCCTGTCCTGGGCACTAAGCTCGCTCTGTGCTAGGATAAAGGAGACGTGAGTCCGTCTGCCAATGCCAGGTCGTGGAGAGATTGTTGAAAGGGGAGCTGGTCCCTACAGTTTCCCAACCACATTCACCTCCCTAATCCTCACCCTAGAAATTAAGAGTCCTTGGTGGGGGTGGGGGGGCGCCTGGGGGGTTCTGTCGGTTGAGCGCCCGACTTCGGCTCAGGTCATGATCTCACTGCTTGTGAGTTCGAGCCCCACGTCGGGCTCTGTGCTGACAGCTCGGAGCCTGGAGCCTGCTTCCAATTCTGTGTCTCCCTCTCTCTCTGCCCCTCCCCTGCTCACATTCTGTCTTTCAAATATAAAAAGTAAAACATAAAAAAAAAATTAAAAAGAAACCACCGGTCCTTGCACTGCTCGTCAGCGAAGTTCCAGTTTACCACCTTTTCTCTGGTGGCATTTGGTGCGGCCGGCACGAGGGGGGCCAGGGAATGCCGACCAAGGGTCTCCCCCGCGTCAGAGAGTCAAGCCTTTGGGACTGGGATGTATCTTGGACCTGTGGGGTTTTCAAAAGCTTCGGAAAACAGGCCCCTGTTCCCACCCTGAGGTCCACTCCGAAGCGGCCAGGATGTCACGAGGGTCAAATGCCCCGGCTTTTTGCAGAGAACACTGGATTCTAATTTTATCCTCCCAGAAGCTAGCAGGGCATTTTGTAGACAAATTGAGGGCAGGGGTCACCTCTTTGGTACCTTTTGTATGTGCGTCAGGGCAGAGCTGTTAGGAATCAGCCAATTAATGAACAGCCCTCTTGTCAAAAAAAAAAGTCTCCTCTAAAATGTCCATGTTTCTCCTTAAAAAAAAAAACAAAAACAAATAAGCAAAGCATTCAAAGCCCCGCAGAGTCTAGGTCAGCTGATTTGGGGGAGGGATGCGAGGATAACGTTCGGGGATGGGGATCCAACCTTGGTTTTGCCTCCCGCTCCCACCCCTCCACCCTCACCCTTCCGGGCCTCAGTTGGCTTATCTGTACAATGTCAGGTCTGAAAGACTCCTTTCCAGCTCTCCCATGGAGCCTCGAGCAAGGGATCTGGGCGTCAACCTCTACTTCCCAGTCATTCTTGCTTCCGTGACCTTGGGCCAGGTACTTCACCATACGGTGCCTCAGTTTCCCCATCTGTAAAAGGGAACTCCCTGGCGCGTTCGGAGGAACCAGCCCTAAAGCCCCTGTCAGGGGCCCGATCCGTAGCCAGCGCTCAGCATCTGGGTGCTGTCGTGATCAAGGCCCGTCTGCGGCTCCAGCTGCCTTAAACCAAGCCCATGAAACATCCGGCCACCGCCTGGCACGGAGGGAGCGCGGCCTGGCTAACGGTTCCGAAACATTTACTTTCTGGCCTGGCTGCGGTTGCGCCCCACTGTTTCCTGTCCCCGCCCAGCACCTGGTCCTGGGTCTGACTCTTGCTCCTTCGCCGGCTGGCCTTTGGTGGCTACTCTACTGTCATTTGTAAAGCTGGCGTGCTAACAGCTGCTCGCTGCGCTGTCCGGAAGACCAAATGAGAAAACCCAGGAAGATGCCTGGTCTGTTTGTGTGAGCCCCGCCTCCCGTGGGTCTCCTCGCCTTCCGACACAGGTTGGAGCTTTGCAGTGGCAACAAAAATCCGAGACAAAGACAAGGAGGGTGTGGGGGCGGTCTAAAGATCACACAGCCGACTGGGACTTTCCCACGTCACCTCTGCCCTCCGAGTTAGGATCCCCCCTCCAGCACGCCCGGCCGGGGAAACTCGGGCTCTGACCCTCAGTGTCTCCGTCTGTAAAATGGGGATACTGAGAGCATCTCCTCACGGGGTTAGCTGTACATGAGTAATGGGTGACGATGTCTGCTACATTGGTGCCCCCACACCAAGGGAGCACCTCTAAATCAAGACGGGAGGGGGTGTAGTCTTCTAGAAAGACGTAGAGCCCATCCTCCTGCCAGCCCCACCTCTGTCCTTGAGTCCCCCCTGGAGGCCCCAAGGGCCAACCCGTGGTTTCCTCCTGATCCAGTTAGAAAAGGACGAGGGAGAGGTGTAGATGGGGGGCTCAGGGGGCAGGCGGGCTCAGTCGGCTCCTTTCCCAGAGGAAACTGAAATTAGCCTAATTAGGTCGGTCCCAGTCCCAGGGCCGTGGGGGATTGGACAAATTTAGAAGCTATTGACAGGTGAGCCCAGCACACGCTGACGGCCCAGAGAGAAACTGAGATGGACATTGAGTCAGCTCTTGGAAGGCTCTTTCCTTCCCTCTGTCGGATGACCAGGATGGAGGCAGCGGCCTCCCGGTTTATCACCTCGCCTCTAAATAGCTCCCAGGCTAGGTTTCTTATAAATTGGGACTGCAAACAGGGATCACTTTCCCGCCCCAGAGAGCGGGAGGCAGGGTTATTTGGGGTCAGGCCAGACGGCGTCAGGGAGCGGTGTAAACAGTCCTGGGGGCTCACTCTGTGCCAGGCACTGCCCTGGGCGTCAGCCCATTTCATCTGCGTCGCCTCTCTCGTCCCCATTTTACTGACAGGGACACTGAGGCCGCGAGTCACTCAGCCAGGAAGATTCTAATGCCGGTGTGGCTCGTGTGGGGTGCGTCTCTCTCTCAGAGGCTGGGGCTCTGACTCACGCCATGACCCGTGGAGGCAGGACAGGGACAAATGGACAGGGGACATGTCCCTGCTGCTCCTTCTCACGGGACCCGGCTCCCTCTCCCTTTGCTCCGGCTTATCTAGCGCCGCACAGGCCGGAGCTGGGAGCAGCCACTAGGGAATTAAAGCAAGCATCTCGTTAAGCCCAGAAACCATTTATAACTGGACTGTCTCGGCGCAGCCTGGCGGAGGGAGTGACAGCGTCAGGAGACTCGCGTGCCCTGCTGCCAAGGATTTCTGGGTGACTCTGGCACCTAACGTCCCCCCTGGGCCTCAGTTTCCACAACTCTCGGTGGGGGAATCACTGTCTCCCCCCGCCTTAGAGGGCTGGCGTGAAGACGCGGGGAGATGGGACAAAACGCCGCACGCCTTAGGGCTCCGCCACCAGGACTGTAGCTGGGCCTGATGTGCTCATCGGCCTTGCCTGGAACTCGAATCCCGCAGGCGCTGGACAGCTGCCTCTCTCCTTCCGTCCCCCTCACCTTCCCCCCAACTTAGACCCCAGTTTGTTTCCTTTGAGGACTTTGAGGCAGCTTCCAAGAGAGAAAGCGCCCGTATAAAATAGGAGGGAAGGGATCATTTCCAGAACACTCACTTCCTTCAAGCAACGGCCCTTTGAGATGCGGCTTTTTCTTCCCATCTTTGGGATGAGGAGACGGACGGCCAGGGAGAGCACAAGGCTTGGCCGTCCACGCCACTGGCATCGTCCGCAGGTCATATTTTCTGCCCGACTTTAGGTGTTTCGGCCCAAGGGCTCCCTCCCCGCTCCCTCCCACCGTCTGCCATGTTAGGCTGGCTGCTTAAGGATAAAAGAGAACAGATTTCGCCAGAAGGAAGCAGAAAAGGCAAATGCCTTGAGGCACGTGAGAGGAGCAGACTGCAGTGGTCCAGGGATAATTAGGACTAAATTTTTCAACAACTGAAGCAAGAAAGCAAAACTGGCTCTTGAGCTGGAATAGCCTGGAAGCTTGGAAACAGGACCCGTTCCAGGGGTCAGGTTTCAGGGAACTGGTGTGTGTGTGTGTGTGTGTGTGTGTGTGTGTGTGTGTTGTGTGGGTCATCACCACGCCTTTTTATCAGCCTGCACAGTCCACACAGCTGGCATTGTGGGTGGAGAGCCCAGACTGGAGACACATCTGGCCAGAGAGGCAGGCTGGGCTGGCGGGTGGGAGGCTGGGGTGAGGGGGTCCTGGCTGGACCTCTGAGCCTCCGTCCTGTCTCTGCTCCTGAGTGTCACTGATCACTTAACCTCCCTGGGCCTCTGTTTCCTCATCCGTAGAAGGGACAGTGTGACGGCACCTACCTTCTAGGATTTTTGTAAGGCAGTGGTTCTCAAAGTCAGGTCCCCTGAGCAGGAGCACCACCTGGGGACTTGGGGAAGTGCACATACCTGGGCCCCACTCCAGGCCGACGGGCTCAGGAGCTCTGGGGGTCGGGCCCAAGCCAACTGTGTGGCATAGAGCCCTCCAGTGTGAGACCCAGCAATGTGAGGGACAAGCGCTTCAGAAAGAGCCTGTCACTCAGGAGTCTCGCCTGCTGTTTGCGGCGGGGTTCAGGGGCACCTCCCCCCTCTGTCCAGCTTCTCTCTCCTTTTCCACCTTAAAACCCTCCTCTACCAGCTCTGCACCAGCCACTCAGGAGTGGCCTCCGAGAATCAATCGACCATGTCTATAAAAGTTTTCGAGCTTCTTGGAAGCACGTGCCCCAGAGAGGGGAATGCAAAGCGTTATTATTAGAACTTTGTCTTTCCGTCCGCTCCCTTCAGTCTGGGGTCCTCAAGGACCTGGTAAGCATTGCTCATCTTCAGAGGGCAAACGGCGGGACATGAGGGTGGTCTTGTTTCTAGAATCCTCCAGCACCTGCTACATGCAAGCCCCCGCCCACACGGGGATCCCGCCTTCACCTGCAGACCTCTCCCTACACGCCACACTTCCTCATCACCGCGTCCCCAGAGCCGGCCACATATTCATTCATTCAAAACTGTCCTTGTGCCCCTACTGTGGGCCAGGCCCTATTCTACGTAGCGGGGACAGAACTGAACCAAACAAAGGTTCTGCTCTTAAGGAGCTGACCTCACAGTGGAGGAGAGAGAACCAAGTGGTAAGTCAATATAGAGAATGATCTCAGGGCAGATGCTCACTGCGCTGAGTAAACAAAGCACGCAGCACAGGCCATGTGATTTGGGTCCAGCAGACGTGACCTCGGATCCTGAGCTAGTCTCTCCTGAGACTGGACGCTTCGGCAAACCCCTCCCCTCTCTGAGCCTTGAAGGGGAGTGTCCTCGTCTAGCGCATGAGGGTAGCAACCGCATCCTCCTCAAACACAGCGAGGAAGATTGGGTGAGTGAAATGCCAGGCACAGTGCCGGTCACACGGTAAGTGCTCCATGAAGTTAGATGTTACCATTGTTCGAGGTGGCACAGGCTCACCTGGTCCTCTGCCTAGAAGTTTATTCACTGGGGCAGCCGCGGGGTCCCAGAGACATGGAGTTCCCCCACTCCCAGGAAGGGACCCCAGTGACTAGCTAATGATCTGACTCCTGATTTTAAAGAGCAGGCATCTGAAGGTCAGAGGGCTGCTTCCGTGACTCGCCTCCGGTCCCACCGGGAGTTGAAGGCATCCTCCAGCTGACCAGCAGGGGCTCGAACCCCCTTTGCCTTTAGAAGGAAGCGGGCAGGAAAGCAGGGCACCCGAAACAAGCCCGCAAAGGCCTCCGCCTCCCATCTCTCTGCCTGTTGGGCATCGCCACATTCATCCTCGCCTGCACCCTCCAGAACAAGTACCATGTTTGGGGCGGAGGTGGGGAGGGGAGGTATCTACATCTGTCCCACCGCAAAAGTGCACCATGTAGGGGCCCTGCTGCCTCAGGGGGAATCTGCTCTCACTGCCCCTTCCTTCTCCTGCCCGACCCCGTTTCTTTCTGCACCGGCCCTCGGACCGCCACCCAGTCGTCCTGAGCTTGAATCGTGCAGGCGCAGGAGCTGGGTGTGTATCCAGCATGCCTTGGGCACTGGCCCTGCTCCTTCAGCATCTGCACCTCTGTCCTCTGTCTTAGGTGATGTTTGTGTGCCGAGTTCAGCCCTGGGCTGGGCACGCATTACCACCCTGGTACCAATTCTCCCTTCCAACCCCCAGCAAACCAACCTTGTTGCCCCTTTCTTAACATCCCTGAACTCCCCAGCCTTTATCCCTTGGCTCAAACCAACGCCTAGCCTGGAGCTCTGCAGGGACGCCCCTCACCTTGACCTCCAGACTCTAGCCCATGGCTTCCTGCTCACAGCCTCCCATCTGCCTAAGTCCCTCTCCAAGAGGCTCTTCTGCACCTCCCTGGCATCGCTGTCCTTTTGTGCACATACAGCTAGGGCTGTAAGCAACTCACAGATAGAAGAGAAGTAGTATCACAGTATTTGCCACATACTTAGTACGCGTGGGGCCCTGCACTCAATGTGCATCGTGTCCCGATGCCCTGAGCACCTGGCACAGGCTTACTAGTCAGTAAATGTCTGTTAGATCAGCTGCAAAAGTTGAGTTAGCTCTTTTCAAATATGAGTTCCGCAGGGAGGGAAGAAGGGACGGAGCAGCCTAGGATCTGGCCTGGTTTTTCTTTGCTCCAGAACAGCCAACCAGGAGGACCCGCCCCTGCCTAAGGCTTCTGAGCTGTGGCATCCTGGCTGCAAATAAAACCAGGAGATTGGCCTGGAGGTTTGGGTTGAGGTCATGGCGGGAACCCTGGCTCAGGGCGGCGCAAAGCGGTTTGGTGAGGACAGGGGGTGGGGAGAGGGTCCACTCACCCTGATGCACCGGGACCAGCCACCCATTTCTCTCCAGCACTTTCTGCTCTGGCTCCTTTAAAATCACCTCCCTCTTTTGCAGCCTCGGGAGAGGGAGAGGCCGCTGGGACCGGAAGGCCAGGCTTGCCTCCAGCATCTGACCTTGCTGGTGTTTCTCCATCTTGGTCTTACAGACAACTTGAATAAACCACACTCACATTCAGAAGCCTTTTAACTTTCCGGAAGCAATTGTGTGTTGATAGTCACTTAATTTTCACAAAGAGGCCAAGCAGGTCTTAGGATAAAACTATGCACCTCACCTGCCAGAGGAAGACTAGGAGTAGAGAGGGAGCAGGGCCAAGGTCAGAGCTGGTGGAGGGCGGGGAGGAAGCGGAGCATGGGGGGCTGGACTGGACACTCAGGCAGCGGGTGTCCATTCAATGCCTGCTCTGAGCCAGCTGTGGGCTAGATACTAGATGTTAAGGGCTGGTCCCCATTTAAACAAATTTAGTTAATAAATACTTTAAAGCAGCACTCTGTGCCAGCCACTAGTCTAAGCCTTTTACACACAAACACGTCTGACCCTCACGACAGACTGAAGCCCAGCGTGGTTCCTTGAGCTGCCCGGAGTCACACAGCCAGAAAGGGGCAGGGACTTGAACCCAGAGGCCATTGACCTGCACACGGTTTTCCCTTTGGCTGACAGAAAGGATCATCAGGATGTGGGCACAACTTGCTGGAAAGGGGCCTGCTAAATCCTTGCTCCCCGACTTACGTCCTAGATCTTTGAACAGGCTAAGCACCTTCAGCCTCAGCTTGCCCGGCTGCTAAACTGAGCTCATTCCCAAGGCTGTTGGGATGTTAGGGGAGGTAACGCCACTGGGGTTAACACCAGATGTGAACCACTGAGTTACAGCTCAGTGGAGAAGAGAAGCATGTGGGATGGCAAACCGCCGGCCGCCCACCTGTTCTGAAAGCAAGGCTGGAAAAGCAGGGCAGGGCCAGCTATTTCTCCTAATTCCTAGCTGATGGCTGGCTGGCTCGTCTTCCCGGCTCCCGTACAATGCTGGAATCTTCTACTTGGGTGAAGCCAAAACAGGCCTCGAAACCTGAAGTTACAGGACACCAGGACAAGATGCCGAGGAGGATAGAAGATAAGGAATTTCCATCTCTGGAATTTGAGCACCTGAGGGCCCACAGGGTCCTAGGGGATCAGTTGGCCGCATCGCCTCAGATTACAGATGGGACACTGGGGCCCAGAGGAGGAGAGAGACGGCCCAAGGTCACACAGCCAGTTTGGGCAGAGCCGGAAGTCGGGCAAAAGTGAAGGCAAAATTCAGGGAAAAGAATCCCCAATCCTCCTTGATTCCTTATGTGGGGGGGGCGGGGAGAATCTATTCCTTTTGGGTTGCTCAAATTTCGAAAAAAGTGTACCGGGTGTGTGTGTGTGTGTGTGTGTGTGTGTGTGTGTGCGCGTGCGTGTGCACGCATGCCTGGCTTACATGACAGAGCTCTCAGACCTAATGCACTGCCTTTTCCTTCTAATCCTGGGGAGTCTGAGACTTCTCCTCTCCCCTCCGTGTGACAGAGAGAGCTCCAAGCTTTCAGTATCCAAACATCCCAAGATCTGTGATGTGTGCAAGCCCCGCGCTGCAGCCACTCACCATCGACCCCAATCTTGCCGTCCCCATCCTTATCTCCAGCGGCCATCAGCGTCTTGGTTTCTTTTGCAGACAGGTCTCTGGCATCTGGGGAGAAGCCCTTCAGGATGAATCTGGAGAGAAAAGCCAGGGAGGGAGGTCACCTTGCAGGAATGGGTGTGAGCACCCAGGATGGGCAGCAGGCGGCGGGCAGGCACGCGGCTGTGCAGCCTGGGCTGCGGCGGTGCTGTCCCAGGTGGGTGTGCACAGACAGACGGGCTGTCCTCAGCTAAAGGTGGACCCCGCTTCAGGCAGGACACCTGCATTTGTTTATTTACTCAGCCAGCACAACAAATGCAAAAGTGTCTTCCCTGTGCCACAGCCATGCTGGAAACTGGGAGCACAGAGCAGGAAGCCACCTGAAAAAATGAGGAGGAGGTCAAGTCCTCAGCGACCCCACGGTGTGGTGGATGCAATGATGAGGAAATAGAGAAGGGTGTTCGGAGGATGCATCCATCCCACCTGGGGTGAGGGGAAGAGTCAGGGATGCCTGGAGGACAAGTAGAAGTCAGTCCGTGTTGGGGGGAGTGGGGGGGCAGGAGAGAAGGTAGGAGAAGGTTCTAGACAAAGGGTATCCTTGTGGGATGATTTGGGGTGAGACTGGACGGATAGGGAAGTCCCTATTGAGACGCCTCTCTCCACACCACCCCCCTTCTCTTGAAGATGAAATTCAAGGCAGTCTTGGCCAGAGTGGCATAAGGCACAGCTCGGTGGGCAGACTTGAGCCAGGTGCCTTTTCTTAGTCATAACCTTCCCCTCCTCTGCGTTGCTTCCAGGACTCCTGACCCCCAAAGTTGGTTCTGGACCCCCAACTTGCCCAGACACTGATTTAGCTGCACTGTTACAGAAGTGCAGGGGAGCGGGGGTTGGGGAGGCAGGGAGGGTCTGCAGGATGGTGGATGGTGCCTTTTAGGCAAAGGACAATCAATGAACTCAATACTCAGGGTAGTGCTCCCCGTCTTGCATGTGCTGTTAGGCTTCCAGAAAACCTGCCTCTTCATGTGTATTAAATTATTAAGTAGCACCATTCCATTAACAATATTAAGTGGCTATAATTTAACCTAGTTAGTTGTATTTTCTGCTGCGGAATTTATTCTTCCGGAAGCAACGGCGGTCAGGCACAGTTATTTTCTGCCGATGGTGCAGAGAAAGCAGGGCAGATGTGATGGGGACGCGGAAGCAAGAATCCCAGCCCCCACCCCCTCTCTGCCTGGGCAGCCCCTGTGGGCCTCAGTTTACCCCAGCTCATCCTCCTCGATGAAGCCGCTCTTGTCTTTATCCAGGATGTGGAACACCTTCTTTACGTCATCCGGGCTCTTTTTCTTCAGGCCGACCATTTGGAAGAACTTTTTGTGGTCGAAGGAGTCGACAGCTGTGGGCGGGGGAGAGGAGCGGGTCGAAATGAGAACAAAGTAGGGGCAGTAGGGAAGGGCAGGAGGGAGGTCTCAGCATTCATTGATTGACCTCCCCATGCAAGTGCTGGGGGAGGGAGGGATGCGCCTCTGTGGAAGGGCTGCAGGAGCCCAGACCAGGGGACGGTGCTTTGCCCAAGGTCACCCGGCCGGAGGAGGAAGAGGAGGGTCTGCCCCCACTCTCCTCCCTGATGGCACAAGTAGCCTTTGAAGGCACAGGGACTTCGGGGTTCTGTGAAGACTTTCGGGTGGTGGCCGAGTGGGGGTGGGCAGGGGAGTTGGGGATGGTGTGAACATGGGGGGGGTGTATGTTGGGGGGGGCGGTCAGCCTTTTTTCTCGGCCACAGATGGTGTTGCCAGAAAATCGACAGAGGGAGGACAAGTTTTTTCAAGGTCACACGGAGTGGTGGGGGGGAGGTCCCAGAAATCATGGCTTTGCTGCAGGTATCAATTCCAGCGGAGTTGGGGGGTTGTTAGAAGGCTCCCCCGGAATTCCCAGTTAAGTTCCTTCTCAGAAGGAGCAAGGAGGGTCCAGGAGAAGTGGATGGGTTATCCCAGGAACCCAAGAGGGTGGCCTCCCTTCTTTATACCCTGAGGAGGGGACGCCAAGCAGAAAGGAAATGGGAGACCCCCCTCCCCAACTTTCTATGTCCCGCACTCCCTTTCAGGAACCCTGGACAGGGTACAATGCTGTTGGGTGTGTGACAGGGAGGGGTTCTGCTGAGGGTCACGTTGCCCTGTCCACCTCTGACACTACCTGGGGACCGAGACCTGAAGGTGACCTTAGTTCTAATCCCCCTTCTGCCATGCTAGGTGACCTTGGGCAAGTTTCTGGCCCTCTCCCAGCCTCAGTTTCCCCACCTGGGTGAGGCGAGAGGGGAAGCGGGTAGCAGCTAAGCACTCAAGCCCAGGGCAGCTCAGAGAGGCAGGGGTGCCTGCCTGCTCCCCTCCCTCGGCCGCCTAAGGAGGCTGGAAGTTGTAAGCGCTGAGGATGCTTTGCGCAGGGTTCGGCAGAGCCCAGCACCAGCTGCGGGAAGGTCACCCCGCTCGCGGCTGTGTGGTGGTGGTTGCGGGGAGCTGTTTGGAGGGAGGCGGGCTCTGAGCCCCAGAGAGGGGCTTGGACGTTCGGGGAGCCAACAACCCCAAGCCGGAGGAGTCCTGTTCTGAACGGGGGTCTCCGAAAGGGGCTGCTTGGAGAGAAGGCGTGCGCACCTGCAACCCCTCCAAGTGCCTTAACGGGAGGTACCGAGCGCCCACGAGGACCCGAAGGTCCCGCTTCCGATCCCGGTCTTTGCCCTTGGTCCCGGACCCCGAGTTCTCGCAGCTGCGCGGCCACCCGGCAAGTTTCGGTGGTCGGGCCTCCCCACCCGCTCCCCGTGCCAAGTCCCGCCCGAGAGGAGGTCGGAAAACGCCTAGGAGCGCCCCCCCCCTCCGTCCTGCCAGCGCCCCGCAGGATGCGTGGACAGAGGAGCGGAGCGCCCCGGAGCACCGGGTCGCCGCGGGGCTCCGCGGGGTGCCGGGGCCGGGGCGGTGGATCGGGGGAGAGGTCTGGGGAGGGGAGCGCGCTGCTCACCGGTAAAGGCCCCCACCGCCTTCTTGATGTCCTCAGCGTTGAGCAAGTCTGTCATCGACATCCTGCAACTGTTTGAGCGGGCAGAGCAAGTGCGAAAAGATTAAAAAGTGCTTTTCTTATCATTTCTGCTCATATGACCAGCGCTGCAGTGCTGCGCGCCGGGCGCACGCCCGCCGGCCTGGCGCAGAGCCAGGGGGCGCGGGGCTGGGCGCGCAGCCAGAGCCGCTCAGTCCCGCCGCGCTGCCCGGGCGGACGCGCGGACCCGCTGCCGCTCCCGCACCGCACCCTCCCCCCCCGGGGGTCCTCGCGACCCCCAGGGGCCACGCGGCCAGGGTGCCCGGGGAGGGGGCGACATCTGGAATTTATGGGGCGCCCGCGTCACCAGCGGGGCTGGAGGGGTCGCCTGCCGTCAAGGGCACCCGGGAGGCGCCAGCCTGGTGCAGCGCCGCCTCTCTGGTCGCTGCACCTCGGAGGATGTCCCGCCACTTCGGGGAGGACGCTGGATTGTCAGGGGCCAGGCCCAAACCCTGGTGGGCTCCTTCGCCCTGCTCCCATTCTCTCTCTGCTCCTACCTCAGCCTCTGCTTTCCTCTGTCCTGGATGCAAATTTATGCTGCACAATCTGAGCGCTGAGGTTTGGAAATCTGACACCACGGGGCGCTGGGTGGAGGTGGCAGGGGTAAGCAGTGCTGCTCAGCCCTCTCCTGGTGCCCCACCCCACATCTGGCCAGGGAAGCACTGAAACCTTCTTTTTTTTCTTTCCTGATCTGACTTTCTGTTCTCAGATCTCCACTAACTACTTACTTTCCTGGTCTCCTGAGCCGCAGAACATAGGAGTACAGTGTGGGCTCAGACTCCTGCTCCTACAAACCTTTTGGGAGACAATGGGGCCGCAAGAGGCTACCTGAAATCTTTTCGCACCCCTCTTCCCACTAGAAGACCAGAAGATCCACATTTGGGGAGAAGGTGATTACCTTCCGACCCCACTTTCTAGACAAGCTAAGCAGGTCTTATGGCTTGAACTTCATCCCTGGGAAATGTGACACTTCCTAATCCAAGGGAGCCAGAGACCAGCTGCATTCTTTCCCACAGTCTCCCCAGGATTCAGGCTGTGACCAGCTGCCTCTAGAGTGTGCGGAATGCCAGGCAGGGAGTCAGGATGCCCGGGTTCTAGATCTGTGGCTGTGCCAAGTCCCTGTGTGACCTTGGGTAGCGCCCGTCCCCTTTTCTGGCCTTCTGTCTTCCTCCCTTGTGTTGGTGGCATTGATGGTGCCTTATGGTGGGATCTTTAGACTCCAGCGGGAGGCGCAGGTGGGTGTGCAGAGGCTGAGGCTGGTGCCACGTTGGGCCGGCTGGGAGAGCTGTCCAGCTGCTGGATTTCTGGCACACTGGCTGTTAATACTGTCTCCCTGGGCTGAGCCCTGGACGGCTGCCCTTCCTGGAAACCTTAGGACAACGCTGATCCAGTTGCCCCCTGCCTGTGAGTCAGCTCCTTCGGTCCACAGCCTTCCAGCCGGCTTCCCAGGGGTGGAGGCTGCAGCTCCTGACAGGCAGTCTCTTGCCGCGAGGTCTTCCACCGACCCCTCAGCCGCCCCTCCCTTCCCTGCGCCCAGACTAGCTGTTACCATGGACATGCTGGATTTCTGTGCTATCATTTCAGTCTCCAGGCTCAGCTCACTCCAGCAGCCTATTTGGAGAGTCTGTCTCCCTAGCTGAAGGATCCTTATGCCCTATGGTTGGGGAAACTGAGGCCAGAGAGTGTCCATGAATGGCCTCAGGACACACAGCAAGGCAGTGGCAGAGAGGGACCCCCTCCTGGATCTGTCGACTTGGAATTCAGCAACCTTCGTCCTTGGAGCCCCTCCCCACTGCCCAGGACCCAGCCCTGTCAAGTCCCACAAGTCTGTGCCACAGACGATGCCTGAACACCGACTCCTATGGTGAAGGCTGGAGCCACAACGCAGGCCCATCCCCCCTCCTCTCCTCCATCTCTCCCTGCTTTGAGAGGCCTTCTGACAACCCAAAACCCTCTCTGGGCCGGAGTCCACCCGGCCAGAGCACCAGATGATGTTATTAGGTTGGCCTGCCAGGCCTCCGTACCCTTCCTCCTGCCTCCACTGCCCCCTCACTGGCCTCCTGATGGCATCACCAGAGTCTGCAGATGTCTGGCTCCACCCATCCATTGGGCAGGTGGGGAGCCTGAGGCCCAGTCAGGGGGAGGGCTTTGCCCCAGGCCACACCAGGCACTGGGATGGAGAGCCCAGGAATTCGGACTCTCAGACCGGGACTCCACAGCTGCCGGCCTTTCAGCACCCCCCGCCCAGCCCTGCTTTGCTGCGAGAAGGGGCAATGGGCTGTCCCTTCCAGCTGGCCTCCTCCCCACCGTACCCCTCCAGCCTCCTCCAGCCTCAGTCCCCGCCACTCACCTCGGGCGGGGGTGGAGGGCTGGAACCTTCACTGAAAGGCTGGGCCGGTGGGAGATGCTGCAGGGGAGTGAGCCTGTTGGTGGGGTGGCCACCTATATAGGCTTCTGCTCTGGCTATTTTGGGAGGTGGCACTGACCCCCAGCCCTCGGCCCCCTCCCCTTCCGGTGTCAGGTACTTCCCAACCTTGGTGCTCGGTGTCTGTATCACATTCACCCTCCCTGGTTCCATCAAGCCAGACCTATTAATAACCCTTGGCCCCTGCCTCCCTCCAGCACCCAAAACTGAGGCTCAGGCAGGGCTCTCCTCCTCCGTGCAGACTTCCGTGACCACTTTCGATGGGAGCGCTGTCTCGTCCTCCAAAATCCTGCAGGAAAGGAAGAGAGGAGGTGGGCAAGTGCACGGAACAGGACCTCTCCTCTGTGCTCAGGGCTGGGCTAGGTTCTTGCACATACAGGTCTCCTCATTACAGACTTGCTGTACCCGCTTGTCACTCCCCCGTGGATAAGGTAACAGCACAAAGATGTCAGGTGTGTTATGGCAGTTACTGCCCAAAGGCACAAGCCTGGAGCCCTGGATCCAGGGGTGGGCCCAGCACTTTCTGGCCATGAGCTAGTGCCTGGAGGTGTGTCCTGTGTGTTTTCTGACAAGCCCCTTCCTCTGTTTGCATTCCTGTCTCCCCATCTGAAAAATGAGCTCAATTAGGTGCCAACTTCACTCTATAGATGGGCTGGGGGTGCCTAGGATCCTCTCCCGAGATTATATGCAGAAAGTCACATGCAGATGTGTTCTTGTGACACCAAGGCCCACAGCTCTCATGAGATTGGCAAAGGGATCTTGGGCGTCATCTGTCTGGCATCGGAAATGACCATCTGTGGGGTGTGTTTTGAAAAGCATGAATGAACGAATGACTGAGTTTAACAAATATTTATTGAGTATCTCATATGAACATCTTGAAAGTTTCCTTTCCTCATCCCCACCTGAATAAGAATCTCCAGGGCTCTGCCATTATCTAAAGTGAAGTTTAGTTCTTGACAGTGATATGAGGAGGCCCGACCTCTATGCAAAGTCTGTTTGGGAGAGAAGCTGTCCTTCGTTGATCACTGGCTCCATGGATGGGAAGAGCAGAGGCTGGACCGATGGGGAAGCCGGTGCCAGAGCCTGGGTATGCAGCCCACCCAGTATGCCCCGATGTAGGGGTCCGGACTCTGGCCTCACATAATGGGAACACATCTTGAAGGAGACTCCGGACCTAGGGGCTGTGATGAACAAGACGGACAAACCCAAGTTGCTTCTATGTTCACAAGCTGGGGTTCATCGGGCATTAGAGGAGCTGCCTCGGAAGGTGGCGAGTCTGGGGAGATGGCATGGGGTTGAGAATCTTAGCAGGGCAGCGCTGAGGGAGGCTCCCTAGGATCTACTGTGACCTGCTCACGGGAAAGTGAAGAAACCAAAGCCAAGGTGAGAGACCCAGATCGTGTGAAGAGTGGTGGACAAGCAAGGACCTCGTGTTGGATCTGGGATGCCTGGAGGACATTCTGGCAGAGATGCCCAGAGGTTCGCATTCTGGAGAGAGGTCGGGCTGGACACAGAGCTTTGGCGGTCATGGGGGGGGGGAGGTCAAGGACTTGAGGTCACAGGCATGGCTGAGCTCCGCAAGGCAGGAATGAGACAGAGCCTTAAGACTGACAGTTGAGAAAGATCACTTGCTAGGGTCTAGGAAAATGATCGCGCTCATTTGTTGAGCACCATGGTGATCAAGGCATGCCTTGCATCATGCTCTTACCCTTGGCATTGGCTTCCCTATTTTACTAATGAGGGAACAAGGCAAAGAAAGGTTAGGTGACTTGCCTAAGGTCACACAGCAGAGTTAGGGCTTAAATCCAGGTCTCCCTGACCCCAAAGCCCTTGCTCCTTTCTGCTCGACTATCTTCCTTTAAAAATAAAAAAATTATTTATTTATTTATTTATTTACTTACTTATTTACTTATTTATTTATTTAGAGCACAAGGGAGGGGCAAAGAGAGTGGGAGACAGAATCCCAAGCAGGCTCCATGCTGCCAGCACCAAGCCTGACATGGGACTCCATCTCACCAACTATAAGATCGCAACCTATTGCTTCTTGGCCTTTTGGCTAAGATCAAGGGAAGATCGCAACTTGAGCCAAAATCAATAGTTGGATGCTTAACTAGCGAGCCACCCAGTCCCCAGTCCCTTCCGCCAGCTTGCCTCTTGATAAGACTAACAGAAGATGCATGCTGGGGTCAGGGCTCTTCATGAGTGATTCCTTGGGAGCCAGGATGGCCTTCCTCTCCATCCCCACAAGTCTTCTGCATGTATCTGTAATTAAGAAGCTCTGCCTGGGTGAGCCATATTGTGGGAGTTCCTTTGTTGAGAACCTACTACGTAGTTAGTGCTATACGCATGTTATTTGATTTTACCCTCATTATGCTCCCCAGAGGTTTGAAGAAATAGAGTCTAAGAGAAGTTTAGTGACTTGTCCCAGATCACACAGCCAGGTCTGTTTTCGCAGCAATGCCTTGTGCTCCGACTGGCCACCTTCTCAGACCGACTGTCCCTGAGGGTTACGAGATGGCCCTCCCCTGCAGCGTTATCCACTTGCAAGTCCAAGTCCCTTGAGGAGAGGGGAGTCCACTGCCCAAGATCTTGATCAAAAGTCCAAGCACGAAGTTTCTCTGGCTGTGGTTAGCTCGGTTTGGTCAAACGTCGTCCTTCAGTCAGTCACTACCAATTAGCAAGGGCTGCATGGGCCTAGAGGGGGCAGAATGTCAACACCATTGGACCTACAAGAGGAGGGGGCATGTCCCTGGACTGAGAGGCAAAGGTGGTGAAAGCCCATGAACTGTTCACTGGATGCGTCTACGAGTGGCCAAGTGCACCTGGCACAAGGGTGGTTTGGGCCCTAAGTCCTCGGCGAGTTTGATGACAGTACACATTTAATCCTCTGTAATGATTCACTGCGGGGCCCAAAGTGGCCTTTCTGGACTTGAGATCCTGCCCCTCATGAGGCCTAACAGGCCTCCACTCCCACCCCGTTGGGCCTCTGCTTAGAGACAGCCTCCCTGCCCAGTGCAATTTCCCCCTAGGTTCTGGGTTTCTTCCTGTGAACAGCCATGCGGAAGCTGGATGGATGGGTCGAGGTCTTATGTCCCTCCACATAGACTCTACCTCTTCTGTCCTCTGGGGCCCAGGACTGTGCCCGGCCTTGAGCTGGACACGTCCCTGCATCTGTTTCCAAAGCAGATCCCATGTCCTCTTTTTACAGATGGGAAAACTGAGGTTCGGAGGTGTCAGGCCACTTGCCCGAGGTCCCGAGGCACACCACGACCGGAGCTCGGTCTGTCTGTCTCCGCCCCCGTGCGGTGTCCGGCGCTCTGCCCAAAGCCCGCCCTGGCCCCCTGGCCGGCCGAGGGGAGGAGGCCCGCGCGTGTGGGTCAGCAGTCTCCTAGCTGCTTTCTGCCAGGAGACGGAGCGTTCAGCTGTTCGCTCCGCTGGAGATATTTCATTAGTTCACACTATTTCCACCTGCTGCGGCCGGGAACAGGATACAGAGTTCCTCGCATCCAGCGCCCCGGCGGGCTGCGTGGACGCCGCAGGATCTAATCATATTTATGAGGTCAGCCCTGGGGTATGACGTGTGTTAACTCGGAGAAATCTCGGCCCCATTCCTGTGCCTGTGGCCCTGTTTCCCCTTCTCCGCTCACCTGTGTTAAGCACAATTTCACCACCGAGACAGAGGCCATGCGGTGAAGGGTCCTGAGAGTAGCAAGGGCACCTAGGGTCCCTAGAGTGGCACTGCCCCTTTACCTGCTGTGTGACCGTGAGCCAGCTGCTTCACCTCTCTGGGCCTCAGCTCCATCATGGGTGAAATGAGGCGGAAGAGGAATCTGTAGTGCTAAATGAGATCATGCCGGAGTAGGGGCTTGGAGGCTACAAGATCCTACACGAATGATAATCAGGGTAGGTTGTTGTCATGAGGAACTTACCCTTGATCGTGTCTTGCTGCTGGACAAGGGGACCTGGGAGTGCCAGCCCCTGGCCTCTCCTCCCTGGTTTTCCCAGGACGGTCTCTGAGACCAGGATGCAGGGCCTTGCTGGGGAACTTGGGAGCCACAGATGCTTGAGGGAGAGGGAAAATGCAGAGTGGGAGGGCGGGAGGGGCTGTGAGGGGGGTCTCTCCCCCCGCCCCGCTTCCTGCCTTGCAGTCTTGGATTGGGCTGGGATCTGGAAATGAGCCCCCGAGCCGAGGAGATTGTGGCTCTTGGCCACCTGGGTTTGGGTATCTCCCCTCTCAGTGGGGCTCAGGGGAAATGAGGAGTGAGTTTGGTCCCTGTGTGGGCTGGAGCCTCGTAAGGGGAGCAGGACGCACCATGGCCATGGCTGTGGACATCGGAAGACTCGGTGCAAACAGGTAACTGGCAGTGTCTGGGATTCGCCCTTCTCACGTTGAGCTGGGTGATGTGCGCAGAGAAGCAGACAGAGGACCGGCTCCAGAGTTTTGCAAGTGCTCTCTTGGCTTCCCAGACACCTGCTGGCATCAGGGAGCAGATGGCATCGGGTCATAAGCCCGGCTAAGATCAATGAGGCGGCCCGAGGCTAGAAAGACAACGGGCTTTCTCATGTCATCGTCTCTTCCTCGGCCTGCTTCTGCCTCAACTTTCCCTTGCTCCCGCCTTCATCACAACCTACGTCCCGCAGCAGCGACCGTCGGAGGCGTGTGTGTGCCTGTGACGTGTATGTGCGCATTTGTATATGCGTGTGTGAGTTTGTAGATGTATGTGTGTGTCTCTGAGTGTCCCATGTGGGGGGTGTGTGTCTGTGTGCAGCTGTGTGATGTGTGTGCACCTGAAAACGTAGGCAGCTGCAGGGGGCGGGTGATGAGTCCCCATGTGTTTGTGTGGGACCCCGGGCCAGCCCTTCGTCCTGACTCTCAGGGACAGCTGGTGCCCGGCACTGCCCCGGGGGGCTGAGGGGCTCTCACAGGGCACATGCCAGTGCTCTCCAGCAACCAGCATCTTGGCGTCTACACCAGGCAAATACTAACGTTCTGAACTCTCTCATAGCCAATGGGAAAAACAAAGCACTCATCCGGAGACATTTATCTGTCCCCCAGTATTGTGGACCGAGCATGCCCCCCAAATCCATCTGTTGAGATCCTACCCTACGGGCCCTCAGAATGTGACTGTAGGTGGAGATCCGGCCTCTGCAGATGGGAGGAAGGTGATGCGAGCTCACCAGGGTGGGCCTAATCCAATGTGACCGGTGTCCTTAGAGGAAGAGGACACGGGCACGCACTGAGGGAGACACGTGAACACACGGGGGGGAGGGGGAGAGGGCAGCCATTTGCAAGTCCAAAAGCCAGGCCTCAGAAGCAGTCTGGAACTTCCAGCCCCCAGAGTCGTGCGGAAGTCAATGTCTGTTGTCTAAGCCTCTGCCCCCCTCAGTCTGTGGTTTTCCATGCAAGTGAAAGTCCTCGCTGCTGCTGGAGGGGACACAAGGGGGAAATCATGACACAGAGGCTGGACCCCATTCTTGTGACAGCTCTCCAGGTCCTTTGAAATGGCTACCTTTCCTCTCTTTCAAAATTTTTATTTAACCTTTTTTTTTTTTGAGGGTAAGTCGGGAGAAGGAACATTTTAGCACCTAGGTATGTAGATTATTTCCAGAATAGTTTAACACTCAGCTACCTAGTTTTATTGAAGTTAATTTTCCCTGAAGCAGGCACTGTTCCCAGCTGCCGGCGGTCCTTGCCCGGTAGCATCAGACCATGAACATGACCTTTCAACAGTCTGAACAGTCCATGGGGAAAATGACCTTTAAAAATCCGTCAAAATATTTAAAACCCTTACTGTCAGTTATAAGCATAAAATAAAATTAAAAAATGTAAAAAAATTTTTTTTATTTAAAAAGTGACACAGGGGTCCTTGGTGGTTCAGTCTGTTGAGCGTCTGGCTTCAGCTCAGGTCATGATCTCATGGTTCGTGAGTTCGAGCCCTGCATCAGACTCTGTGCTGACAGCTCGGAGCCTGGAACGTGCTTCAGATTCTGTGTCTCCCTCTCTCTCTGCCCCTCCCGCGCTCACATTCTGACTCAAAAATAAACAAACACCCCCAAAAAATTATTTTTAAAAGTGACATATACTCATTAGCAAAACAATGGAAATAGAGAATCTAAAGGCGAGAGGGAATCACCAAGCACCATCTCTCCCTGAGCACCACCCTGTCATCCTTTCTGGAGGCTTCTGCCTTCTGGCTCCTGTGGGCCGACCTCCTGGGGATCACCCTCGGTGACTCAGCTTGGCCACCCCTGCTTACTGGAAGCCCTCCGGGGTTTCTTCCCCCTGACCTCACACCCACCTAGTGCTTGCGTTTACCTCCACCCCTACCTCAGGAATGGCCCGGTTTCCAGCCACCTTTCCAGCTGGGACTTGGAGGCATGAAGACCGGCAACCAGCTTCTCTCTCTCTCTCGGAGAGCCTCCAAGGAGAATAAATCAAGCTGATGTTTTTATTTTTGGTCGTAGGTGGACAGTGGTTGTTCTCAAAAACATTTTTGGACTTCTACTTAGGATGCTGTCTAAATCTATTTATTCCCCTGCATTTTAGGGGCAACTGCGGGTGTATAATTAGTCTTTCAGGAACTGTGGCCTCCCCTTGGGGCTCCAGACTTTTCCACGGCGCGCTCACTTCCTCCTGGCCTGAAATTGTGGCTCACATTCTGATGAGAGCCGGGGCTCTGGGGAGCCGGGAGCTGGATATTTGAAACCAGGTTAGGCAAATCTAGAATGCATGGTCCCCATATGTCTTGGTGTCGCTCCGGCTCACTGGGGGAGGCCTGACATTGGTGCCTCGTGTGAAAGTCCTTGGTGAGGTGACCCATGTGTTTTAAGGACGTGGCTGAACCGTTGCTTTCTTTTTAATCAAATATTTATTGCTTTCATCTTGATTCTGGGTCGAGTTCTCTTGAAAAAAATAAAGTTTAAGTGACAGAAGCTGAGTCAGTTAGGAAACCGACGGTGCCCATCTTGCCCTGGGACTTTAGACTCGCCCGCAGAGCCTGCTGGAGATCAGAACAGAGGTTGGAAGAATGACAATGATGGGAATTGGGGGGTAAACACACGCGCAAAGGGAGGCAGAGAAAGACTGCTGGTTGGGGCTATGGGAGGGTCCTCCCTCTTCCTCCCCTCCCCTCCCC